>JALRMF010000459.1:0-34489 GCA_026120015.1 Dendrostoma leiphaemia | reverse complement strand
TAAGCTTAGTATAATAAAGAAAAAGTGTTTAATAATTAATATAATAATACTTTGTTAATTATATAAATAGCAAAAAATCTTAGAAATTAAATAAATTAATAAAAATAATAACTTAGCTAACGCTATAATTAAAGCATTGTTTAATTAAGCTTTAAAACAGCTTATTAATAATAATTAACTAGCTATATAAATAAAACAATTTATAGAAAGAGCTATAAATTAAAGTAATAAAAGGAAAAAAATATTAAAAATATTAAAAAAAAGTATATATATATATAGCTAACTTTATTAGGCAAGCAATTATTTATTTAAAACATTTTTATATAATAATAAAAGAAAGTATATAATTATATAGCTAGCGAAAAAGAAAAACTATTAGTATAGGTTTATAGCTAAAAGAAAAGACTAGGCTTACGTTTATCTAACTAAAGGACTAGTCTGCCGTAGACCGGCGCTAGCTGGCTACGGCTAGTGCAGAATAAAGAAGGATATTAGCCTCGTTTCCCAACGTAAATAGCCTTCTTTCCTTCCAACCTACCACCAACAAACAAATACATTACATAACCCAATAGTGCACTATTTAACCAAGTGAGACCCTACCAACAACTACGCTGAATATTTTTAAGAGCAATTCACTGTGTTTTTATTAAGAAAATTAAAGTAGCAGTGCGAATGAGTTCTTTCAGCTTAGCCCGCCGCGGCGCCCGCCCTCTGCGCATCTCGTCAACTCGCCGTTCTAGCCTTCTCTTCCTTCCTCTTCTCTCTCCTCTTCTCTTTCCTTTTTCCTTCGTGGCAATTTATTAGCTATTAAAAAATTAAGATCACCTGCTACAAAAACCACTTGCTACAAAAACTACTTGCTATAAAGATTACTTGCTATAAAAACTATAATAGCTATTAAGGTCTTTATAGCAAATAGTTTTTGTAATTATAATCTTTGTATTTTAGTGTTTTAGTAGTCTTTGTAATTGTAATCTTTGTGTTTTAATATTTTAGTAGCTGGTAGCCCTAATGACTTTAGTGGCCTTGGCTTTAGTAGCCTTAGTAGCCTTAGTAGCTTTAGCCCTAGTGGCCTTAGTAGCTTTAGCCCTAGTGGCCTTAGTAGCTTTAGCTCTAGTGGCCTTAGTAGCTTTAGCTCTAGTGGCTTTAGGCTTTTAATATAGATACCTAGGTATAAAATACACTAACAGCTGTTTTTAGTTAACATAGTAAATTATTCTCAAAAATATTTAGCACAGTGATTTAATCTAAATTATATTCAAGCACAGTGGTTTGATCTGATAAGCACAGTGTTCGAATTGGTGTCGCACAGGATGAGGCGGTTATTTCCGGCTGGACAGCTCCAGGTGGAAACAGGCAGGTTGAAACGCTTGGTGATATTCGCCCGGGGGCCCGTTGTCGCCATGGCCCACACAAGAGGTCACACAGATGATTTACCATGCACAGTCTTCAACATTCTCCGCTCTGCAGAACGACAAGGAGCTCATCTTGGAACGGATGTTTGGCAGCAACTATCGAAGGATCTGAAATGGGCTCAGTCTCAAAATCTGACAAATGAGAAGAGTCTGGACAAGAGTGGCCGCCCGAGCAATTTTGCTCAATGATTTTGGGTCGCATGAACCAACAGAAATTCCAGTGTATTGCGTGCCTGGAAGGTAAAATTATGAGCAGACTAATTGGATCTCTATTTTTGGGTGCAGAACCAGACTCCAGAAGAATGGGAAGGGGGGGGGGGTATTCGCAATTTGCACGAGCCCCACAAGCGCCCTAAAAGCTGAGATCCCGTACAGGTAGTGGGGAATGATCTGCCTGGGTGCCAGAGGATAAGCTTATAGAATGTTGGGTGTCGGTGACTCTCGATTGTGGAAATCCAGTATGCGACTGTTGCTGAAGGGCGCCCATGAGGCACAGCGGGTTGTCAGTCTCACGCCCGGGCGAGATACATAGCCGGAAGGCCTCAGATATAAGCTAGGTACCAGAGGGTGTCCTGTGGATGGTCCTGGAGAGCAACTCAACCTATAATCTAGAGTTCGGTAACGCAATATGCGAGTCTCTATTCCGTCGCTGAACGGTTCCTCTCTCTCAGTTTTACTACCACTTTACAATCTGCAGTTGTAACTTCATCCAATTACTACCTACCCAGGCACCCTAGGCCAAGTTTCAGCTGGGCATCCGCCTCCTGTATTCATTGCTCATTTTAAACGCATCTCCTAGAGGAATGAAGTGATGATGGAGCAACGAGACAGCCTGCCGCTGCAGCCCGCCCTGCCCCCGCCGCCATAGAAACACCACTCTGAGGCACTTCGCATGGTATTGCAGCCAACAGTTGCAGCCAACAGTTGCAGCCAACGCTTGCAGCGAACAAAATGAAGTACTACGTACCTAGGTAATGTCGCCCCGTAGCATGCGACTGCGCCGCTGGGTCCGGGGTATGTAGGTTCCAAAAGCGGAGAGAGGCATTGGTTCCTTGATTCCTCCCAGGCCTTTCGGGATATGCCAAGCGAACGTATATACCAAGATATTTTAGTTCAACGCCGCACGTGCGTCGCCAGCGGCAGCTACCTGTAGGACTTCCACCTCAAAGTAAGAATATGACAGAGGGACAGCGTGATCAAGTCTGCTCAAGAGGTATCCAGCATAACCCAGGTGGTGCGCGATGCTATGGACTACCTAGGTACGTTCAGCGGCGCATGAGTGCAGGCTTTCTGGCACCGGGTTACTTCTATGCAGGTGATTGAGCCCGATGCGCGAGGCCATGAATATGCTGATCATTGCTGGTTAGTGAAGGAATAGAAGTAATTTGAATGGTTGGGCCAGCCAAATGTGCAAGATTGATGCTGCGAGAAATCCTGCCCAGCCCAATTGGGCGGTAGAAGTTTCTCAAGTAGACACCAGTCGTGCCGTGCGTTCTTACCTACCACATTAGTGATTTCGCCTACGTTGGTGACATGGATACCGAAGAAGCAAAGGTTAAAAGTCAGCTCGTATTTCATGCTGACAAAACCCGGGTTCCCGAACTAGCTGCTGGGAGGATCACCTACATATACAGCAGTTTAACTGGGCATCCCCACTCCCAAAACCCAGGCTGAGATTCTCCTCTTCCTTTCTCCCAGTGGACCAGATCAATATTCCTGTACGCCTCCAGATCATCTCGTCAATTATTGGACTTCAAGCCTACCACTACGTTCCCGGATCTCGAGGTCATCTATCATGGCTTCTAAGCGCATGGACACTACGAAAGCATTCATCGACCAATTCGCGACAAACGAGCTTGAGGTGCTGCAGTCTCTGCTTGCAGAAGAACTCGTATATACGTTCTCGCCCAGTCGCTCGCTTGACCACGCGCAGACCCAAGGAAAAGCGGGGTTCATTGAGTTCAGAGAGATGATGAAGATCGGAATGGCTTCATATCCACTCCAAGTGATCCAGTATATTGAAAGCGAGAGCTCTAATAGTAAGTATATCCACTACTAACAGATTCCTTACGTCCCGGCCCTTCCTCGTTTCTGTCATCTGTTCATAGGTATTACTTGGTCGTCTAACTGATCACGTTTAATCAGTGGTTGTCGTATGGGCAACTGGCCAGCCACAGTTTCGTGAAGAGCTGAAGGATTACGACGAGTTCTCCGAGGAGCAATGGAAATATACCGGCGAGTTTGTTTTCATGCTGACAATGGACGAGCTGGGAGAGAAGATCACCAAGATCAACGAATTCGTAGATAGCAAAGGCACTGACCTCAAACTCTGGCCTTTGGCTCTCCGAGCCACAGCGAATTTTGAAAAGTTAAAGCAGGCATCTGGGAACTGAAACCTGAATCAGTCGGATACCTAGGGTAGGTAGATAGGTAGTCATCACAATGCATGCGGCGGTTGAAGGTACACTGCACTTTTATGTGTACACGCACATATGTATTGAGTTCTTTTGTCATCATTACTTTCTTTCTACTTTCGCTAGTTTGACACCCCTTTCTCGTTTACGAAACTTTATGAACATTATCGCAGCGAGATGTTTGTTATTGCTGATACAAGTATCGCAGCCGTCCCTATTCGCCTCCAGCTGTGCGGCGGGCTTGTACGCTGTATGTGATCAGGCAAAATTTGCTGGCTTTCCCCCACCACCATCCTGCCGCGTTCCAGCATATACTCCAGGACTCGGGAAGTAGTGCATTGACTTGGGAGGATTCCGCCCATCAGACTTCGTATCGGAACCGCCACCAGCAACTAGCCGAATTCCTCAACTCGACGCTGATAATCGTGGCGCCCAAACAGACGCTGCTCCTGCCGATGGCCAGGCTGTACCTGTACAAGACACCAAAGTGCGCGCCCCTGCCTGGCTCATTCACCCTTTCGAAAGAACCTCGGGAGGCAGAATCCATGCCAGATATGAAGAACCAGAACCTCAGAATAACATCATTACCAAAAGAAGCCCACTCAGGCTCTTGGTACGCAGTTTCGTGTCGTCCGGAGAATCCTGGATTTCTGGAATGCGTGAATGGTATCGTAGATGATAGTCGGCTAGACATATGCCACGTATTAGGTAGTAGCTGGCACGTGTATGCTGAAATTTCGAGTACTTGGAAAATATCTAGGTATTCGAGAGTAAGAATTGTTTCCGTGTTTCAGTTGTGGATGCTGAAATCGTTCATAGTGATTGAGGCTGGCAACCTTGGAACACTCTTGAACAGAGTCGCGGCAATGAAAGGCACTAGGCCCACAGGCACTATGTAAGTCTACTCTATCGCATACGAAGGGAGCTTTCGATTTAGTTGAGATCTGAGCTACTACGAAACTGGCGTCTATACATACTGTACCTATGTAGGTACAGTATGAGTGACCGGGCTAAAGGCCGTCTGAACGCGGTTGAGGATAATGTGCCTGTATCCTCGAATTGCACCTTACCTAGCGTAAGCTGACCAACTGTCAATCTACATATCTAGAAGAATTAAGAAATTCTACTTTGCTTCACTGTGTTCAGCAACACTGACAGCCCGGAGCGCTTCGCAACTCTCAACAAGCATGGAAATTATTGGGAAATTAATAAAAGCTGCACAAGTGCTTTCATCAGTTTAACTGATCTTTATTCGGGTTGTAAGCATCCGACACCAGGCGCCAGTAATTAAACAACAACTGCTCTACAAGTGTGCTACGAGCGCCGTCCATCCTCCTCCACAGCTGGACCACGTTTCTGATCTTAAACAATCTGAGACTATGAACTGTCTCCCACAGGAGGTCCACGACCGGATCATATCCCACCTCTTCGGGTCTAGCAGGCGGGTGAAAGATGTGCTCGTGGCGACCGTCTCGCGTAAATTCCAACTCGCTATTGAACGCCTGATATTCCGATCGCTGAGCTTCTGCGGAGATGACCTCGACTACTTGGCACAAATCATGAAACCGAGTAGGAGGTCCAACATCAACATTATTTGCCTCCGCATAGAGATACCCCCTTATGGTCTTGGTAAGGCAGGACATTCCACATCCCAGGGCTCCGGCCTCGCAGGGTCCAGCCACTTCGAGTCGGATGCAGCTCGAGACTGGGCAGATCGAGTCGCAGCTGAGGTCATCGGAAAGCTCCCTGAGGTTATCGCATCCTGGTGCCACTGGCGAAGCGCATGTCCCTCTTTGAGACTGGAGATCAAGAACCCAGGCTGCGCACGCCCATTAGGAGACTCTGAGAAGCCCGAGGTCAGTTGCTTGAGCCCGTGGACGGTGTCAAACCCAGCCATCGTATTTGTCTTCCGGTATGTGCTGCCGGAAAATGAAAACAAATGACTCATCAGTCATTACAGTCCAACTTCTCTATGTTGAGAATGACAGAAGTGGCCTCCATGCTGCCGTCCCTGCCATGCATCAGGAGTCTGAAAATTGGCGTGACCGTGGACGCACTGTTTTGCATCCGTCTTCAGTCCTAGATCTGGGGACCAGACTACCAAATGTGGAATGTGCGCAACGGGACACTTCGGTCATGATCGACTGGGGCCGATATTTCGTCCTCGACCAGGTCTACCGTGACGCCCTGGCGACAAGCTTGCAGCCCTCGCACGCAAACCCTTCGGTAAAAGATTGGACCATCATGATCAAGTCTCCCAACGCGCGAGAGGCAGACAAGCTTCCCAACCTCACCGCGCCCCTTCACTACGATATGGTCGCCTGTGGTCTCCGCCATCTCACCAAGGACTGCACCATGCTTCAGTACCGCGGGCCCGTACACCCATCACTCTTCGACCCGCCCCCCCCCCCCCCGAAGGCTCCCGGCTACGGGTCCACATGCTGGCAAAACCTCGTCAGCCTGCAAGTGCTCACGCGAAAGGACAGTCCAGGCGGGCATTGGTATTTCAACCTGGAAAACCGAGTGGGCGACGCGGACGTCAACGCGCCGGAGCCGACGGTCTCACAGCAGCTGCCGCCGGGCTACGGCACAGACGAGCAGGCACGCAGCGCCGCCGAGTCGTTCTGCCACGCCAGCCACATAGCCCGGTATCCAACGGCGGAGGAGCTCGCGTACGACGGCCAGCCGGGAGAGCGCGACATGCCCGACACGGCAAGAGTCAGCGCGTTGATGAGGGCGTTGGCCACGGCGGTGGCGCGGATGCCGGCGTTGAGAGAAGCCACGCTGCGTCTGCACTGGCATGAATATCTCTCGGAGGTGACGATCCTGGGTCCAGGGGAGTACAGGACCTTTGACGAGGAGTATATCGGTCCTGGGGGCACGGAGCGCTGGATAGTCTACATGTCGTTCGCGCCAAATCGCCGCCCCTCTCTTCCTAAGTGGCGGCCGGAAGACGAGGTCCTGGACTTGTTGAAAGCGGTCAAGAGTGACCGCCTCGGCCACGAGCCTGTGCTTTGCTTTTTACCGCCGAACCGGTACGCTGGGGTTACCAAGTCCTTGAGATGAGGTCTCCCTCTATCTCATGCCCGCCCTCAGTGAATGCTTTCAAGACATTTAATGTTCTTTTTCCTCTCGGCTTCCAGGCTTTGCAACTTCGTGTACTTCGGTGACGTACCAGTATGCCTGATATTGCTTCCTACAGCGCGTTATAGGGTACACTGAGTACGCTTAGATTGTGTCCCATCAGATTAGTGGGGAGTAGCCTCAGCTGTGGCCCAAGAATAGCACAACGATTCGGGCCCCCAACGTCACCTCGTCAGACGTCTAAAAGGATGCGCTTCTGTGTTGAACACCCACTCGTCCAGATCGACTAACCCCTCCTCACTGAAGATCAGGTAGAAATACTTCAGCGTTTCCCCTAGCCAAAAGCTCTCCATGCTGTCGCTCGCTTGCGGCTCAGACGCCGTCATGTCGTTCACCGCACTGTTCGCCAGCGCGGTGCTCGTCATCTGGTCGATGGCAGTGAACATCGCCCACGCCGTGTCCAACAGATCCTGCCTCCCCGTGGCGCGGTACAGGATGAACACGCTCTCGATGGCTTCTGGTCGCAAGATGTATCGCCTGTCGCCAATCTTTGTGAAGCCTTGCGGCAGTCGCTCCTTCTCGACCAGCTGATCCGCCGCCGCCATGTCGACATCGAGCTGCCCCGTGATCGTTCCGCCGTTATCCAGGACCACTTGCTTCTTCCACGTAAGCTCGTCCCACTCGCACACCTGATCGCTGCACGGTGCCATATGGAACGTCTCGGGCATAACACCGTGTTTCGAGGCGGCGTAGGTCCAAATACACCCCTCTGTCAATTTCGTGGCGATGTCGACATCGTCTCGGCGGCCGAACAGCTTGCCGCCGAGAGTGTACATCCCACCTACATAGCAGGTCAGGTGCTGTCCCTCATGGTTGATGCTGATGAGAGTTTTGTGGTTTTCAGTGTCGGTCTCGGTATGTGCCGTGCCAGCGATCAGGATATCCGCGTTGTCCGGTGTAAGCGGTCGGAAGAGAAGGAATCGAGTCGCTGTATCCATGGCCTTTTCGTACATGCTTTGATAGTCCGGAATTTGCCCACCTAGGAGCGCAGCCATTTTGGGCAAATACTCAAAGGCCGAGTCTGCCATCGCAGCAAGTGTAAAGTGCGTGCCTTCATGGAACTTGGCTTCCTTGCCGTTTACAACCATCGACCACATTCCTGCCAACTCCGTCTTTTCTTGTGCAGCTGCCATGATATCCGCAATATGTTGAACCGCATCATACCATTTGGGCTCAGCGGTAAGGATCGACAGCCTCGTGAACTCCATAGTCAAACTTCCGATCTCAGCAACCAAGACCCCTTCGTCCGCAACTTGTCTCTCGCCTCTGCCTGCAGCTTTCATGTCCCACCGAGTGATGGGCATACGGTTCGGTGTATCGAAAGCTTTGTAAAGCAGCTCGCCCACCTCGACGGCTTTCCGCAATAGCCTTTGGTCCCCCGAAAGATCATAGGCCGACAGAAATCCGCCTAAATACCGAATGGTACTTTCGAAAACATTGATTTGGTCCAGATTGGTCGTTGTAAAGTCGATGGTCGTAGCAGCATTCACAGCCTTGTCAAATTCGTCGCGCATTCCCATAATCCAGAGTGTATCCAGGGCGTCGACGAGCGTTGCCCCCCAGCCTCCGAAAGGGTTTTTCGAGCGGCCACTCACGGGGGTGATTTCGTCGTCCAGCCATGCCTTTTCTTTGTAGGATTTCCAAGCTTTCGTGAAAGTGGCTTTGACGGCCTGACGATGCTCCTCGCGTTCAGACGTAGGCTTGGGAAATTTTAAGGCTTGGACTCTCGGAAAGCTCACGGGACGTTCGGTCGGGAGGGGGCGTATCGATGTTGGTGGGTAATGGACGGGAACGGTCTTCCAGAAGTAGTCTTCGGGGATCTGCCAATCGACTTGGATGCGAGAGGGCGGTGTGTATGCCCAATTAAGGAAGCTATCACCATTCCCGAGGAAGAATATGTAGCAGGTGGCAGTGATGGCAGCGCCGAGGAACCAGCCTTGTTTTCTGCGGAAGAGCGCTGCGAACGTCATCGTAATGAAAGAGAGAAGAAATTCAAGGATCACGCATAGAGAAGTTGATGAGATAAGACGCGAGAAATCAATGAAGGCGGGAGCTGGCGTAATTTGACCTACACACCTGGGCAGACACCTGGGCACGTTGGATATGCTCGGAAGGTTGAAGTTGCTGCGGGCCAGAGATCACCGTGTAAACTTGGTCGAGCACAAGGGTACGTACTTTCAGCGCGTCTGTTCAGTCTCGTCTGGTTTGCGCTTGCGCCGTCGAATTTCGTACCGCGTATGAACAGGCGGAAGTATTTGTATCGAAATGAACCAGGTTCGCTTCCATGTACCGCTAGTACGCAGTTTTCGTTCTTCTGATCAACCTTACACTCTCGTTCGAGGATCGTGAAGTATTGTGATAGCCCCCTCGGTGGATTCGCTCGGCGCGGATTCCCAAACCGTGCACGACGGCGGCTAGTTGCAGTTGCTGAGCTCTGGCGCTAACCCACTTGGGCGGCACCGATAGTGACGGCGACGGGTAGTGGAGAGCTGCTGGAGACGTTGGGAGTATCCTCTGACTCGGTCTTCCACAAACATGTCCTGGCCCACAAATTCCCTGCAGGTTGGTCGCCAATATCACCAGTCGATCGCCAAAGTCACACAGCTTTGGCTGCTAACGCTGTCATGGTCGACGGCCATTGGGTACCGAGATGATGGAACGGTGGGAAATAGGAACCGGAAGGGCAGATTGCAAGATTCGGCGGATCTGGCGGGCTACGCGGACTTCGGCCGTCCATCCCGCTTGCATGAGTTGGATGACTTCTTCAAGCCACAAACGCTTACTGCGATGGTGGGCTTGTGCAAACTGTTGCTCGAGCCGAATACCACCAGGCTGTGCATACAGCAGCTACGCAGGTGGAGACTGGGACAAGAAAACTCGGAACATGACAGCCGCAGTAATTACATGTATCTCAGGGCTTGCTGTCCACAGGTGTGCCCTGACTTTGGAGATCTCTTCTCGTTTCCCCTGCTGGCATCGTTGAGCGTGATCGTGGACTACCGGATCTCGTGCGACTGTCTTCGGATGACATAAAAAAGAGGAGAAAAGAATCGTTGTGATCTCCTGCTCTAATGCTGATTTCAGCCATGACCAAGAAACGTCCAGATCGCGGTTTTGCCTCTTTTTTCTTGCTCACCTTTCTTCTCGTTCCCGGAACACTATCAATATTCTATTATCCAGATGGCTCAACGGCGAGCCAAGACACCCCTTGCAGCGACGAGACGGACGAATCTACCTGCTGCGGAGTGGGATATGCTTGTGTTAGTCAGTCATCACCATGCCTTCGATCTCCGTCCTCGATAGTTTACCAAATGCGACCGGAGCGAGTAGTGCTGCCTGACCATGAGATTCCTCGCTCGTTGCAGATCGCACTGACGTCAAGAGAAGCGATTGCTAACACTGAGTCGTGGATAGTGGTCGGCCAACAAGGCATCTGCCAGTCCACCGGTGACGAACTGCAGAAAGCTGGTGCCTCGTCGTACGTTCGAGGGTCCTGTACCGACTCCACGTGGAGGAGCTCATATTGCCCGAGCTTCTGTGTGAACTCGAACTACGACGATACTGCTGGGGGCGAGGGGATGGGCAAGTGTGAGAACACCACAGACGTTCTGTTCTACTGTATCGATTCCCAGTCATATAATTGCACTTCGCAGGAAAATGTGTTGCTGTTTGTGTGTAAGTCAGGCTCTCTCTCTCTTCGTGTCTTCTGTCGTTTTCTTCCGCTCGGTCACCCAGGGTCTGTTCCGGGAGTCCGATCGCGGCGAAAGGAAATGAACAGAGCTTCACGAGCTGACCACGTCCGTCTCGCAGCCGAGCCATCCATCATGACAACAATCGGCGTAGCCCACTCGACCAGCTACACTGTCTCCGGCTCGACCACGCTCTCGATGACGTCGACAGTAAGCAGAAGCGCAACTTCAGCGACTCCTCTCTCCAGTTCGACCTCTCCAGCGACGTCTGCCAGTACAACAGCATCGTCGCGGTCCGCCGCCAGCCCAAACAAGGGCACAAATATCGGCGGAGCGGTCGGTGGCTCCCTAGCAGGTGCTCTCGTGGCAGCCGCAGGGCTGTGGCTTCTCCTTCTTGCACGCAAGCGGAGGCAAGCAGCGACGGGCCTGCAAGACGTGAATTCGGCTGCTGTGCCTGCACATCTGGAACCGGAACCGAAGCTGAACCAAGCGGAGGGCTTGTGGTCGTCGAGGCCGCCCACAGAACTGGACCCGACGCCGGCGTATCATAATGTATTCGAGATGTCGGGTGATCAGGTGCGGGAGCTGCCAGCGTGGGAGAATGCAAGTCGGTGACGGAGGTGCAGAAGAAGTGGTAATATTTCATAATCGATTGGTCGTGCTACAGTCGATCGCAGGAAGGGCTCTTTCAGCTTAAGATGCGAGGCGTCGGCGACTAGGTGCACTCCACGGTGCATGTTTGTGTAAGTTAGCGGTGGCGGTCTCCGGGCCAGGGTCCACGTACGACGCCAGAGGATCTACGGGAGGGATGCGGTGGGCAGTGAAGCTGATCGCAACCTGTGGGCCAGGCAAGTCGTACAGGGCGGGATCGGTGACGGGGCAGACGGCGACGTTCGTGATTTGAGGGTGAGAGCAGGGGCCAGCTGGAGTGCAGTTGGGCAAGTGAGTTGCCTGAGAACGCCCGCTAGATCTTGAACGTCGCTGGCCACTGAGACGCTTGATGGTGAAATGCTTCAAGGGATTCATGCTGAACAAAGAATGTGCCTTACGCTTCGAGACGAGCTTGACGAAACATGAAGTATTGACTCGGGCGTGGCGCACTGGCGGGCAAAGGGATTTATTTCGATTTCAGAAGACTTGATGGAATCGCAGTTCTGTGTGGACGGCAGAAGGTGTCTGTGAGTTCCCAATCTGAAGTGCATGAAATTTGTAGGGGAGGAAGCCGTGGGCCCCGACCAGCCTTCAGTGGCGACGATGCCTATTTGACCGGGTGCTGAGGGCGTCTGTGTCAGTTGGTTGTCAGTAAAGTGCCACGAGGAAACGCTCAAATCACAATATATAGCGGAACCAGACTCACTTTGATCTGTATTTCAACATCGGATAGACACGCACAGACGCCTTTGTGATCAACGGGCCCAGAACGGTACCTTCGTTGTAATTGGTAGACAACCCGTGATCCTTTTGAGGGCCATTGAAGGCATCATCTGCGAGTTCGGTTGATGTGTGAGATCACTCTTGATGGCATATTGCATCCCTACCGTCATCCGCCTGAGCTGCTACTAGGAGCCAGACATCTCGACAGGCTCGGGTCATTCATTCGTTTCAAGGCCTGGTGTCCAACATGATCCCATTGTTGATGGGTCAACGCTGAGCGTTATCATAATGACTGTGGTGGCAGATCAGACTATTTGATCACAGCTGGATCTGACGAGGTCCAACTTTGGCACGTCGTAGTGGATGTCAAAGTCAGGACGCGACGCAACAAGCGCACGGGATCCTGTTCTTGGATCCGTGAATTCCAGTATGGTAGGCTAGGCCAGGCTAGGCGCCAAGGCACCCCCTACCACTCCCCGCACTCTAGCAGACGGCAGTGACGGGAACAGGGTCCTAGTCTTCCGCATTTTACCCCACATTCGCGACAGTGTCGGGCGAGAGAGATCTGTGGATTGTATCACGATCTGCCTTGAAACACTACGACCAATGACTTTGTACTGTCCACAGACTGTGTCGCTCATGAATGACAAGCCTTTGATCGAGTTGTGCTCCAGATAGCGAACAAAGATACATCCGTTCAGACCTTTCTCCGACTGAGATTGTTGAATCAAAAAGGAGGACTTGCTTCCGTGGTCGCGGCGCTGGGAAGAGAGAGCGTCTGCATGTTTGGAAGACGGGACGTCCACGGTCCACGGGCCAGCACTTAACAGGCACAGGGTTGCCAGAGGTGTCTGGACCCTGGAGAATGCGGGGGTGGGTCCCCCAAATGTTGCGTTGCATGCGCTGCGGGTGCAGTGCTCCGATGATGGGCCGTGCGGGCCAAAGTGGACTGGCTTGGCCTCGTGCTCTGCTCAACCAGAAACACTCTGGGCCGCGCAAAAGAGATGCGTGTGGGCAGATGCTCGCTGGAACTCTTGGAGGGGTCCGGCGGCTGGATGGGGTTCAGGTCGGCGCTTTGCTCCTTCCTCCCCGCCGAAGCTCCAGGGGCCGGGAGGGCAAGGGCACAATCCAAAACATGACCTCCTTCACAAGCCAGGTTAATTCATCTAAATTACCCTTTCTTCCCTCCTTCCCTCACCTCACCCCAACTCGGCCTCGCCCTGCACAGATGTGAGCTTCTGAAGCTCGGGATCTCTCTCTGTGCGGAAGACTCTTTCGCTCTTCTACCGTCCGTCATTCCATTTGTTGACCCAGTCTCGACGACGCCGCGTGCTGCTGCTGCTGCTGCTCCTGCGGTATTCCCTCCAAATCAGCCACCATCGTGCGACAGCAGATGGTTCGGATCAACTGAGGCAATCTGTTGCGCAGACTGCGGGCAGTCGAAATAGCCGCTTCCTCCTCCTCCGCGTCTGTCGCCCATCATGTCGTGGCCTTTAGTCCGGCCAGCACTGGCCCAGAAAGTGCATGCCTCCCCTGCTCCAGCTGTGGCCGTCGCGTCTTTTCTCCAAGGCTCGTCGCGTGTCTCAGGTAAGCTGCACCGGCCGCCCTCTCGAAGCCGAACCCGAAATCGAACCCGCATGCCAATCTCACCTCACCGCATGTAATCATCTGCAGCGTGAAACCTAATTGCGTTTGGCTCCACAGACTTTACTTCTGCTGTCACCGGCTGCCGGCCCCGTGCCGCTCATCAGCAGCTTCAGCGCCAATGGCACACCACCGGTGGCCCGAACAAGCGGAACTCGTCTGCTCTCGCTCTCGTCCTGCCCAGGAAGCAGCCGCTCCAGCTTGTCCGCCATGCCTCCGTCTTGTCCAGCATCCCAGCGCCGCCACCCACGGCCTCTAGTCCAAACTACTCGACGAAAGTTGTCCCCCAGACGACTCCATACTCAAACTTGACTGTTGGCGTTCCTCGTGAGACCTTCCCCAACGAGAGGCGCGTAGCTCTCACCCCTCAGAATGTAGCTCTTCTCTTCAAGAAAGGCTTCGGCAAGGTCATCGTTGAGCGCGGGGCCGGTGCGCAAGCCGATTTTCCCGACGAAACGTACGACAAGGCCGGCGCTACTCTTGTCGACAGCGCCTCTCCCGTCTGGCAACAGGCCGACATCGTTCTCAAGGTCCGCGGCCCGAGTCCACCCGAGGTTGATCAGATGCATGAGGGCCAGACTATCATAAGCTTTCTGCAGCCGGCTCAGAATAAGGACCTGGTTGGGAAGCTCGCCGCCAAAAAAGCCACTTCGTTCGCCATGGATATGATTCCGCGTATCAGCCGTGCACAGGTTTTTGATGCTCTCTCGTCTATGGCAAACATTGCTGGTTACAAAGCTGTTCTAGAGGCTTCCAACAACTTCGGTCGTTTCTTGACGGGTCAGGTTACTGCTGCTGGAAAGATCCCGCCATGCAAAGTTCTCATCATCGGAGCCGGTGTTGCTGGGCTCAGTGCCATCGCCACTGCGAGAAGGATGGGTGCCATTGTCCGCGGCTTCGATACACGCCCTGCCGCTCGCGAGCAGGTCCAATCTCTGGGTGCTGAATTCATCGAGGTCGATATCCAGGAAGACGGCTCAGGAGCGGGGGGCTATGCCAAGGAAATGTCCAAGGAATTCATTGAGGCCGAAATGAAATTGTTCACTGAGCAAGCCCGAGATGTCGACATCATTATCACCACCGCTTTGATCCCTGGGAGACCTGCCCCTAAGCTCATCACCAAGTCCATGGTGGAGACCATGAAACCCGGTTCAGTAATCGTGGATCTGGCAGCTGAGGCTGGCGGTAACTGTGAGAAGACCGAGCCTGGCAAGCTTGTCACATACCGCGACGTGAAAATCATCGGTGAGTCGAGAGGGCTGCTTCGAGGCAAGCGGAATTCTAACTCCAGTCCGCAGGCTACACTGATCTTCCCTCGAGACTTCCAACGCAATCGTCCACCTTGTACTCGAACAACGTGACCAAGTTCCTGCTCTCTATGAACCCCGCTGAGAAAGAGTACGGCGTCGACTTGGAGGATGAGGTCGTCAGAGGATCAGTCGTCACCTTGAAAGGCGATGTGCTCCCTCCGGCCCCTCGCCCCGCTCCGCCGCCACCACCCGTTGCGCCTTCAACAAATGCTGCCAAAGAAGCAGAGGTTGTGGCTCTGACCCCTTTCCAGAAGACTTCACGTGAAGTTGGGTTTGTTACCGGAGGCATGGCTACGGCGCTCGCTCTGGGCAAGGCGACGGGACCCGCATTCATGGACAATGTCTTCACCTTCGGTTTGGCTTCATTGATCGGCTACCGCGTCGTCTGGGGCGTCAGTCCTGCTCTGCACTCGCCTCTAATGTCTGTCACCAATGCAATCTCAGGAATGGTTGGCATTGGTGGGTTGTTCGTACTCGGTGGAGGCTATCTGCCAGGGACAATACCGCAGATGTTTGGTGCTGCATCGGTCCTGCTTGCGTTCGTGAATGTCTCTGGAGGATTCGTTATTACGAAGCGAATGCTGGACATGTTCAAGCGTCCCACGGACCCGCCAGAATATCCATGGTTGTATGCTGTTCCCGCAGTCCTTTTCGGTGGCGGATACTTGACTGCTGCCTCGACCGGGGCCGCAGGTTTGGTTCAGGCGGGTTACATGGTCAGCTCGATCCTCTGCATCAGTTCCCTTTCCAGTCTCGCATCTCAAGCCACCGCTCGAATGGGTAACGTCTTGGGTATCTTGGGTGTCGGATCTGGAGTCTTGGCATCGCTCTTGGCCGTTGGCTTCTCCCCCGAGGTTCTCACGCAGTTTGGTATGCTGGCTACTGTTGGCAGTGTGCTCGGTTTCCTGATCGGCAAGCGCATCACACCCACTGATCTGCCTCAGACGGTGGCTGCCCTTCACTCCGTGGTGGGCCTGGCCGCTGTCCTGACGTCCATCGGCAGTGTGATGG
This sequence comes from Dendrostoma leiphaemia, assembly GCA_026120015.1. Lineage (NCBI taxonomy): Eukaryota > Fungi > Ascomycota > Sordariomycetes > Diaporthales > Erythrogloeaceae > Dendrostoma > Dendrostoma leiphaemia. The sequence goes on along the minus strand of JALRMF010000459.1, from coordinate 18,488 downwards.
GTAGCCTCGACCATGTATCGACTTTGCATCTCGTGACCGCATATCTTGGTGTCTTAATTGGTAAGTCTGATGACACGTGAGACTGAGACCGCCGCTTACATTTTGCAGGTGGTATCACATTCACCGGATCTATCGTGGCGTTCATGAAGCTCGCGGCGAAGATGTCTTCGCGGCCACTAACGCTGCCCGGCCGACATGTTCTCAACTCCGGGTTGCTAGCAGCCAATGTCGGCACCATGGGCGCTTTTGTGACCATGGCACCTGGCTCTCCCATGATAGCCGCCGGCGCGCTTGCTGCGAACACTGCTCTGTCGTTCATCAAGGGATATACCACGACCGCCGCCATTGGTGGCGCCGATATGCCTGTCGTCATTACAGTTCTGAACGCATACTCTGGATTCGCCCTGGTCGCCGAAGGCTTCATGCTTGAAAACCCCCTGCTAACAACAGTGGGTGCGCTTATTGGCGTATCCGGATCCATCCTCTCGTACATCATGTGCGTCGCGATGAATCGATCACTCACCAATGTCCTCTTTGGTGGCATTGCGGCACCTCAACAATCAGACTTCAAGATCGAAGGCAGTGTCACCCAGACCAACGTCGAAGACGTCGCCGACTCCCTTGTCAACTCCGAATCGGTGATCATAGTAGTCGGCTATGGCATGGCTGTTGCGAAGGCGCAGTATGCCATATCAGACATGACCAAGATGTTGCGATCCAAGGGCATCAATGTGCGCTTCGCCATTCACCCCGTTGCAGGCCGCATGCCTGGTCAGTGCAACGTACTGCTGGCAGAAGCAAGCGTGCCTTACGATATCGTGCTTGAGATGGACGAAATTAATGACGATTTTTCGGATACCGATGTTACCTTGGTGATTGGCGCGAACGACACGGTCAACCCTATTGCTCTGGAGCCTGGCAGCCCTATTGCCGGTATGCCAGTCCTGCATGCTTGGAAGAGCAAGCAGACTTTCGTCATGAAGCGTGGGATGGCCAGTGGTTATGGTAAGTGAAACATAGGCCACACTGTAACTTGTTGGGGTCCCTGCTGACTTTCGACATAGCTGATGTGCCGAACCCGATGTTCTACATGCCTGGAACTAGAATGCTGTTTGGTGACGCGAAAACCAGCACAGACTGTGAGTGCATGTTCCCATAGAAGAACTCGAGACAATATGCTAATCGGCTACGTGTAGCACTGAAAGCTGCCATCGAGGCTCGAGTGTCGCAATGAGTTTTTCGATTCCGGAGGAGCAGATTCTCAATTGTACGTGATGCACTAGTAGTTTTGGGAGTTTACTCAGACGGAGTAGGGGAATATCGTAGAAGTGTTTGAACCTCGTGCGATCTGTTCAACCACGTAGATATATATCCTCGGGCTATAGATGTTCGTCTCTTGAAACAGCCATTGTCTTCTGAGATGCATTGACTTGACGCAGTACAGTAGACTGGTGACCCCACGCACTTTCAAGCTTCGGCCGGGTCCTCGGAAGGGCCTTTCGCCGGGTGATCAGCCGGGCTCGGTGTGACTCTTCTCTTCGTACTTAGTAGCACGCATTAGCTCCGATGTTGAGACCTCCAAGGGTTCGCCCTTGTTTGCATCCTGGATGCCCTCCTTCCACACCCACATAGGGTCATTCAGGCTGCATGCGAGATGAAGCGTTCTCACTCAGCTTATCGGATATGGCTCGTCTTCATTTCATGGTTAATAACATCCTTGGTGGATGTCGCTGTACAAGAACGAGAGGCCCCGCTCCCCAGTGCTGATGGTGATGCACTCTCACTTCATCAACTGGGCAACACACCCACTAGCACCGTACATAATGGGAGCAGACGAGACAATGAAACATGAGGAGCCACCAGTGTTATGCCGCGTCCTCTCGACGAAGAGGATTTTTCCAGCTACACCACCACCACCGGACAGCACAAAGACTAGCGGCCTTTCCATAGTCGACGCAACAGTCGCCCGCTTTTCAATTTGTGCCGCCATATGGCTTTACGATGGCGATTCCAATTCTCAAGACCCCGTGGTCTTGGCCAGCAACCTCGAGACCAGCCTGTGCCAGACCCTCGATGACTACCGCCACTTCGCGGGGTCTCTGAAGTGGGCGGCCCCTGACATCAGCAACCTTTCGTACCCGAAATACGGCCGCCCCGAGATCACGTGGGACGACACCGCCGCCGATCCCGGCATGGAGTTTGTCGTTGCGCGCTGTGATGCTACGCTCGCGTCCATCGTGCCCAGCGACGCGGAGCGCAGGGCGAGCCGAGACAAGAAGGTCTGGCTCGCAACCGGGTTCCCGCAGGACGAGCTTTTGCCGAGCTGCGACCTGGCTTTCGTGCCGGATCTGTCCCGCTGCGAGGATCTGCCCGTGGTCAGCGCGCAGGTGACGACATTCGCCTGCGGCGGGTGGGCTGTAGGCTTGCGCATGACGCATTGCCTGGGCGACGCCATCTGCCTGGTGAACTTTGTTAAGGCCTGGGCCGCGCGGACTAGGGAGACGGCGAAGGCGGAGAAAGCGCCATCCCGGACGCTGCTGCTCGAGAGGCCCGTGTTCGAGCCCGGGCTGCTCGACAGACATGCCGGGGCCGTCGACCGCGCAGAACCGGACCCGGAAAAGATCCAGCTGGCACGGTCGCTGCCTATGCACCGCTTCGACTGGTGGGACACGGACGCGCCTGGGTATCCCGCGTGGGCGACGTCCAACACGGATGCCACGAGGCCGAGCGAGGAGGCGCTGCGGGGTGCCAAGCTGAGCCCCGGGACCAGGCCGCCGTGGCCGACGTGGGACGCGTCCAGAGCGGTCGAGCACGTCCAGCTCCGCTTCAGCGCGGCCCAGGCGGCCAGGCTGAAGGAGGCCGCGCAGGCGGGCCTCCCTCTGCCGCCTTCGCAAAAGGAGGAGGAGGGAAAGCAGGATGGTGGCGGCGAAGGCGTGAGAAGGAGGAGCGCGTTCGTGTCGCGCCTCGACGCCCTGCTCGCGCACCTCTGGATCCAGATCAGCCGCGCGCGGGGGCTCGGCGCGTCCGACGAGAACGTGTGCATGCAGCTCACGCTCGGGCTCCGCAGCCGCGTGTCTCCCCCGCTGCCGGAGACGTTCGTCGGCTCGCCGATCCTGCTGGGTCACGTCCCGCTGCGCGCTTCGGCCCTGTGCGGCGGCGGCGGCGGCGGCAGCAGCACCATCGGCTCGGTGGCGCTAAGTCTGCGGGACATGATGGCGAGGTTCACGCCCGGGGCGGTCGGCGCGTACATGCACGAGGCGAGCTACGAGGTCTGCCCACAACGGCTGTGGCAGGCATTCTGTGGCGGGAGGCACGTGACTGTCACGTCGTGGACGCGGTCCGGGGCGTACGGGGTGGATTTCTTTGGGGAGGGGAGGCGGCCGCGGTACGTGCAGGGCAGAATGCCTAGGATCGATGGCGTTCTGCAGGTGATGGATGTGGGCGAGACGGGGGACTTTGATGTCAGTGTTGCGTTGACGTCGGAGGCGATGGAGAGGTTGCTTGGGGAGGAGGGTCTATGGTCTTTCTGAGCGGCAACGCAATCCTGCATTCTAGGAGGATCAGGATGGATATCTCTGCCGTGCGCCCGTCTTTTTCATCCCATAGCCGTTCGCAACGGAGAAGATGCCACAAAGTACAGTCCACCTAGGTACTCGGATCTTGACTTTGGTCTTCCTGGTTGATATCGATGGTACTCTGCTCGAAACAAAATTGCTCCATCCTTTGCCACCTCACTTGCCAATAGTAACCACACTTAGTTGCAGTGTTTGCAACCCGTCAGGGTCTTATGAGAACGGTGTGTCTTGGTATCACCAGGATGCCATCGTTCTAGTAGCCCGGAAACAAGAGCATCCTTTTGAACAGCAGAGCTTTTGATTATTGGCACATCAAGACAAACTCCGTTGTGATTCTGGGCTCTGTTCCTTTTTCAAACTTTGATCATCAAACATTTGCCACTGTCCTAGTTTGGCAAGCAGAGTGGCATCAAACATCAGTGCCCAGAGCAGACATAGATATTTTTGTATGGAAGAGTTGCCTAGGTGCACCAATTCCACACTACTGTCAGAATTAAATCTTTCTGAGGAACTCAGATGACTTTTGGCTTATCACTTCAGGCTTGGAATTGATGATCAGTATAGAAGGCCTGGATCAGCAAGCCTATCCCGGCGTAACCATGGCTCCGAGGCACATGCAGCTCCTTGCATTGCTTCGCGATCCTCTCAAGGTCATCACGGTATGTAGGTAGTCCTGAATTATGAATTCCTGGTATATCTACCTACCAATTCACACTCCACTCTCTGAGGTTCTACATGTCCTTGAGTGGCGTCTTTTTGGGATTGTATCGCCTAACGTACTTGGATCGATTTGTATTTACCTTGTTGGCTACCTAGGTACTGACAACGTACCACCTGGGCAACAGCCACAGATGGACCGCCAACTCCTCAAGAGGTGCCCAGGTCCACGGGTGCTTTGCATCCTTCTCGCCTTCGCCTCGCGTGCACACGGTCCCCGACTTCTCTGCCTGCACAACAGTCTCGCAGACGGCACTGCCGGCTGTCATCAAGAGACACGGCTCACTCCGGATCCAACTCGGAGACGGGTATCTTTTCAAGCCGTGCAGGAAGGACAGACTCACCGGTTGGCTGATTGTCAGCCAGCCACAATGTGATGCAGTCGCCAAGAGCAGCAAAACAAGAGCAGCAAAAACATGCAACACCGGGTATTCCCCAATCGTCACCGACTTGAGTACTAATCCGGCCCTTAGCGGCTTATTTAGGGGAGAGCAGACGGGATCCCAAGCTTTCCACTAGGTATGGTCGCATGTGCTGATCATACCAAAACGTACAATGATATCTAACGTTGCATATCTGTACTGGTTGCTAGCTGTCAGAACGTGCCGCTAGGACCATTGAGCTACAATAGACCAAAAGATCTAGCAGTGCCAATTTTAGTCGTTGGCACCCTGGTAGGCCTACTATAACTGCAGCTTAACACTAGCCACTACTTATTTATTAATTATAATTACTAAACAAAATAATTCTAAATTTACGAAGTTTTTCTATACTATTAAGTTGTAAAAGAAAAGAACAAATTAAAAAAGGGGCTATCGCATGAAACGTATTTAAATGGGTTTGGGTAGGTACGCGACTCGGAGATAAAAGTCCAATAGCTGTACCAAGTCGTGATGCGATCAGAGACACGTGAGAGTAAGAACATACAATAAAAACGGTCGGAAGTGTGACTGTTGGCAGGTAGCTTCAAGTGTGTAAGAGTATTTATTGTCTGAAGGAAAGGTGGTAGCGTTGGGATTGCGGCGGGAAATGTTGTTGTCATTGCAGGGTGATCGAGCAACCAAGAAAGGCAGTCGCGCAACAAGCCCCCTTCCACAACCACCAACTCGCACCCTCTGTCAACCTCTCTCAGCCTTTCACATTGCCTACTACGTTCCATCTTATATCTTCGCGATAGACACACCTGCAATTACCAGGACATCATCTTTGGTAAGTTGTTTACACCCTCACCATCTCATTCCCAACCAGCTGGATGTTTCATCTCCTACTATCAGGATGACTGGGAACAGCTGCTTCCCATCGCAATGCTGGCAATCAACAACCAAGTGCCTTCGGTCACAGGGACCAGCCCTTTCTTCGCTACGCATGGTTACAATGTTGATCCCATTGAAGTTGAGAAAGCACTGAGGACAGAAGGCAACACACCCATCGTCAAGGGTGAAACATTCCTTTTCAAGTTGAAAGAGGCAACAGAGATGGCGCAGACGATCATGGATGATGGCGACGGCTCAGGAGAAGTACGAGACATACGCCAACGAGCACAGACGACCAGCTGAGCAGTTCCGCGTTGGAGACAAAGTCTGGCTCAATCTGAGAAACATTGCCACAGACAGCCCCTGCAAGAAGCTCGATTGGAAGAACGCAAAGTACGAGGTTGTACAACTCATCGGTTCTCATGCAGTGCGTCTCAACACACCACCGGGCATACATAATGTGTTTAGAAGACCCGTTCAGCACTTTCATCGTGAAATCGCGTCCGGTGACATGCGGCCAATAGCCTCCTCCTCCCGCCTCCTCTCCCCCAACCTCCACCTCTCCTCCGCGAAGTTCGCCCAGTCATACCAAACATTCGGCCCTTCACGCCCGATACACGCCGCACGATCCGCCCACGCCGGCTCCGCCTTAGCAGCTGTAAAGACGACCCCCGCAGCCGGCAGCAAGACAAGCGCAGGCAGCTCCCCGCCGCCATCACCTCTCTTCGTCCCCCAGTCCCACACGGGGATCTCGGCCCCGGGCCAGAGGAGATGATACCGCTCGCCGGGGATGACCTTCATTTGATAATTCGCTGTCAGCGCTTGGGCGCAGGGCCCGTACACAGAGCCTGCGGCGGCGAGCTCCTTGACTGCGCGGCTGCGGATGCGCGACGGTGCTTCGTCTTGCTCGTGGTGGTGGAGCGCTGGGTCCTTGCCTTCTAGCGTGCCGACGTCGATGGCCGTGAGGTGGTCTGGTGAGGTTTCGTGGAGGAGGACGAAGTCGCCGCGGGCTAGGCTGTTGTAGAGCGTCCACTTGAAGATGAGGGGCGAGGGATTGGGGTGAGTGGTGGGCAGACGTTTGATGGTGGTGTTGATTAGGTAGGGAAGGGTGGTGAATAGTTCGGTCGCGTTGTTGGTGAGCTTGTTACGTTGGGCTCGCATTTTGAGCGCGAGGCGGGGTGTATCTGGGCTGTGGGTATTGTTTAGCAGAGGTCCAGTGGGGGCTGGTAAGTGAGCTGCGTACGGGATATTTTGTTCGCTCAGACGGATGAACGGCAGGTACTCGGGGCTTAGTTCCTCGGACATGTTGGCGGGCTGCAACTGGGCGAGGTGACAAGTCAGCCTGTATAATATGGAGTTGGAAGTTCATGTCAAAGTCGACGTGTGAGGCAACAGCTTAAATACACCAAAACATGGTACAGTATTAAGCACATAGTCAAATTCACATACCCGCAGTATCTCGGCGGCTTCCAAGAGACCTCCAGCTCGTTGGGCCCCCTACCTCAGACACGTTTCGACTCTGTCGAGTCTCAGGTTGATGTAATGCCGTTGGCTAAGAGGAAATCATGTGAGATGACTTGAAGTGCAGGTTGCCGGTGGAGGACGGTTGCACGCGAGGATGGAAGGTAATCAAGACTCAGACCCAACATCAGGTGCATGTGATCGGGGCATCAGGCCAGAGCACTGTGGACCTACTGCACAGCCATGCTTACGTATCCACCTATAACCCAGGGGGGGTGGGGGCAGTATGTAACGACGCGAGCGCTGTTGGAGCCAAAGCCAATCAACAAAATGGTAAGAAGATGAGGCTCGTCAGCCTCAAGTATCGCAATTCTCCATAAGTATCGCTACGCAGGTCGTCTACGTAGGCCGAACTGATACAGGCGTCTTCACCGCGGCCTCCTCTGACAAAGCCTGAGCCCCCTAGCCGCACCAACTGGGTAAGCTGATGTACTAAGGCAGGTCGGACTGTTCTGAATGATTATACCAACGGAAGGTTTTGGGGCTGCGAAGAGGATTATCGCCCGCCCGAGTTAGCCAAGTAAGGGCTTCTCGCATGCACGGGTCACTGTCTATTTGATTCCGTGCGAGAGCTCCCAAAAATCAGCGATGGCTGGCTCGAGAATAAAATAGTGAGCCATCGCCATTGAAGAAAAAACAAGTCGATTAGAACTCTATATAAGTCTATTCTCAACACGCTCTTAATATTTTCCGTTCAACACCTTGCAAAATGATGAGCCTGGAGCTTTACATTCTGATTATTTCCTATCATCGACTATGTTTTTAGCCCGGAGCTATATCTCGATAAACTACATTCTCTTGCACAGTTACTACTCAGGGACATTCTTTCCATATAGATTTTGAGGTTGCTATCTCTACTCTTGAGATATAAATACCAATCACCTTGGTTATTATGCATTCTTCAGCAGGGGCTTCCATTTTCTTGAGCCTTGCCTTGCTCAGCAGCGTTACCTAGTGCGTTACTTTCCCTTCTCCCATTTTAGTGCCTATAAAAAGACACCAAATGGCCACAGGCGGGAGTGGCCTTCCATTATTCTACTGAATATCTCATCAATTGTTGATTTATACGGCTAATTCTTCTATAGGGCCAAGTGGACAATCGATGCCTTTTGTAAAAGTTCAGAGGCACTTATCAAAGAAGAAATGGCCTAGGCGCACCAGATGGCCTTAGCAGGTTAAAAGCATGTAGCTTTAACTGACAGAGTATACTACTAAGCATTTATGCCAGACACTGTACAGGAAGAGCAGCTGTGGACAACCAATGTTGCAAAGGTTTTTGCAAATTTGGCAGACTTATTTGACGAGTTTGCAGGCACTTTGATGGGGGGAAAGTTAACTGTGACCTGTAAGTTTTGCTCACACAGCCAGACACTTGATTTTAAAGGAGCTGAACACTAACTTTACATATGTTCTCTCAGGCAATGACAAATCTGATTTGTGCAAGGCCGTAGTAAGTAAAATAAGCCATTCCCACTTCTTTCTGGGAGCCTTATATGGCAATTTATCCTATAAGGCATGGTTTTGAGTGCATACCAAGGCCTCTCTATCTCGCATGATTCATCTCGGCACATTTAATAATGAAGTACTGACCTTGAATTCTACAGTGTGACACAGATACGACAGCGTACATTTTTTACATAGCTAGGGTTTGCAATTAATCTTTGTATAGCATTTATATCTAACGTGGTTGTACACTGAGCGACACAGGACACCGAGCAACACACTTTTTACCATACCCACCCCTTGGATTGACCAAAACTCTATATAAACGCTGTAAATTAATTAAAACTATTTAAAATTATTATTATTATCTACTTTCTTAGCTTTTGGATATGTTTGCGTATTATAGCCAGCCTTACGATAGATTTTATAGTGCTTGCTACCTATCTACCTGCGTTTTAACAAACTACCATTTTTACCCTCTTTTTCTAATTGCTTATCTACTATACCCTTCTTTGCTAAAAGTTTCTTTGCATTTTGTTTAGTAAAGTTTTCTTTATCTTATAATTAAGTTTTTTTAGCTTTATAATATTTACTAAGCGCTTTATTTGCCTTATAAAGAGTTTGGTTCTTTAATTATATAAGGGTAACCTAGTAAGCAATTATTTATATAGCTTTAAAAAGCTAGTTAATAGCCTTTAAAATTAATGTTAGAGAGTTATTTTAATAAGCAGAGATTTAACTTTTAATAAAATTAATTTATAATTTAGCCTTAGTAGGGTTATATAGCGTTTAGGAAACTTATTAGTTTAATAGCTATAAAAGAGTTTACAGCGGTAATAGTGTTAATAATATTATATTAAGATGAGAGAGTATAGCATCTAGGTTAAGAGAGATAAGTTTAGCTTCTTTAAAACTTTTTAAAATATTATTTTTGGTTATTATATTAAGGTAAGCATATTTAAATGCTAGAAAGAATTTATTTTTAGTAATATGGTAGATATGCGCCTTAATAAGCATATTAATTTAGTTGCTATATTTTAACTTTAAAGTATTAAAATAGCTTATATTTAAAGGCTATATTAGATAAAATAAATGCAGAGGCAAATAAAGTAGAATAATTTTATTTTCTTTGTAATATATCTTAAACTTTATGTTAATATAGCTCTTATAGCTATTTAGAATAAGGAGCTGATATATACTTATTATATATAGCTTAGAAAACTAATTAAAATGCTGCAGTTATTTAATGCTTATTTTATTATTAGTTTATTTATTAAAAGTTATTTTAATAATTTAATTATTTAGAAACTTAGCCTAAGTATACTAGTTAGCAAAATGGTTTTTACCTTAAACTACTAAAAACAGCAGCATTATATATTTATTACTACTTATATAAATTATTGCTATTGCTTATTTTTAATTGCTAAACTATATTAATTTTAGCTTTTTAACGCGTTTAGTGCATATAATTATTATAAACAATTAAATTATGCCTATTATAAAGCTAGTTTTATTAAAGTTATAAGTATTATAATCTTATACTTTATACTTAGCTTTTATATTTATATATAAGCAAAACTAATTGCTTAAAACCTTTAAATCTTTATAGCAAGCTCTTTAGTAGTTATAAGCGCAATTAATATATATTTTAAGCTTAAAGCATTATATAATAAAGCAATATAGCTAATGTATCTTAATGCGCCCTTTGCTATGCGCTTTAAAGAGATATATTACAACCAAGGCCAAAGAGGTCTGGTTGTGAAGTGCAGGGCTAGGGTTTGCCGAGGCCTTATAAAGACCCTTTGGCAAGGCCGTACAAAGGCCGGCACTTCCTCTTTCCTCTTTAAAATTCAGTTTTATACAGCAGCTACACCTAAGCAATCAATCCTTCCTTCCTCTACAACTAGTATAATCATCTTGCCTAATAATCCTTTATATCTAACAATTCTAAATTTTTCTTTATTACTACCTAAAATGCCTCTATAAACAAGATAAAGCACTAATACCTTTAATTAAAAAAATCCTTGCATTAAACTACCCAATAATAAATACTTTAAGAAGAGTTATCTAACTTAAATAATATACGCTTAAAACAACAGCCTAAAAAAACATTTAACAAACCTTTATTTAACAAACTTGCTACCCTTAAGCAGATAATTCAAGCTTTACTTAATAATAAAAACAAAAATTTAGCAAAAAACCTAAATCTTATTATTAAAAAACTCTTTGCTAATTACATTACAAGCTAATATTAAACTTAAAGGTTTAAAGTTTTAATAGCTTAAAAGGCAGCATTAAAAAAGCTAAGTAATTTAACCAACAAAGCTATCTACGCCTATAATACTCTTAAGCTAATTATCCAATGCTAATAAAATGCTTACTATTAAAGCAAAGTTTAAAAAAACAAAGAGCTTTACAGCTAATATAAGTCTAATTAGAATAAGTTGTAAAAGTACTCTCTTAGGTTTTAAAAGAATTATAATAATCAAAGACTTACTATATCTAAGCAAATTAATAAACTCAAATAACGTAAAACCCAAACACTATAATAATTCCACAAAATCCTAAAAGCTTTAAAATTCTTTATAAAGCTATATTTAACTAATAAGCAATAATATTGGAATAAATAGCATTGCGGCTTCATACAAGGGCTAATAGAGATGCTAGTGCTAACCACTAGGGTGGTCCAGCAGACCAAGACTAGGCACGCGTGTTATATATGCCTGAAACGCATATATAAATTCTCCGTACGAGGCAGGAGACTTTGTCTTCTTTCCTTTATACAAAGTAGAGCTAAATATAATTTCGTCTCTACCCCATTATATTATTTATTTATACTTAATATATACGTATATAAGAAAGCCTATTTAACACTAATTAATATTTGCGGCTAGCAAGCATAGATTAGCAAGAGTAATAAGATAATAAATGCCCTTAAACGTATAGTAGTATGCAGTAGTATTATTATGCTTAATTTTATCTTTTACGTTTGTTAAGCTAAATAAGTTATTAGCAAACTATACGATAAAAGGTGTATATAAATCTTTTTTTGCAAAAAGGCAAAGGTTAAAAAATTATTTAAAACCTTTGCATAAATTAAAAATTGCACGCAGCGTGCAATTACGCCTTAATAATAAATATCTCAAATCTAAATAATTTATCCGCAGCTGCCAGTGCATACAAGCTTAGAGATAAGCAAAAACAACAATTTCAAGGGTGTTAGCAACCTTAAAGATGCTAAAAATAACCTAAAAACGACAATAAAAACTTTCTTTTATATAAAAAGATGGCAAAGGGCAGCTTAATATCCTTAGCAGCATAAAAAATAGGCATTTTATACGGCTACTAGGATAAGGTTCTTAATATTACCTAGTTAATAAATTTAAAGAAAATTAATATATACATTAGCTAACTTATCTTTAAATATAAAGGTTTTTTATTTTTAAATAAGGTTATATGATTGTATAAAAAGGATTTTATAAGCTAGACAATCTATTAGTTTGAATAAAGTATACGAACCTTTAAATGTGCATTTTGAAATACCCTTCAATCCTAAGAATACGTTTTTCCTAAGAAACGAACTAATACACTAGATAGCTAGCTTATATATTCTTTTAGTTATAATTTTATTGCCTAATAATCTTGTATAAATACTAGAGCTTTAACGACTTTTATATGACAAACTCCTATATAATCAATACTTATAAGCTCCGCTTTTTAACAGCCTATACAATAAGCCTCTTATTAATCTAAAAACTTATTAGGTTTAAGAGAGGAATAAATATATAACCCTTAAATTTAGCGGCAAAACCAATAGGAGCACTAAGGAGACTTATATAATTAAAGAGCTTTGTATAAAAAACATAGACAAATAAAAGAGGCAGCACTTTTAAAAATAGCTTATACAATGCTTTATTAAAGAAACTATATAATTCCTAAGAATTAAAACCAAAAACCTTATTTATACGATAAAAAGAGTAGCATAGTCTTACTAAGATAATAGTTTATTTATAAAGACTATAGCTTTCCTATATAAATTCCTCTAATTTCCCTTATAAACTCAAAATACAATCCTTTCAAGTTGCTACCCTTAAAGCGTATATAAAATAATATATGTTTACTAAGCTAAATCTAAGCTTTTGCAAAAGTGTAGCGAAGAGACTTAAATTATACTAGGAAACTATACAACGTTTTATATAATAAAGTAAAAATTTTCATCTTTGTATATAAACAGCTTGGAATCAATGAGTAGAAATACTACGCTATATAATTATATATTCTCTTAAATCGTGCGCTCTAATTCTATCTTAACTATATTAGCCCTAATAAAATCTAGTATAATATTTATCGCATGATTAATACCTACTTTAATTATTATGTTAACTATAGCTAATACTAGGCTAACTAAAGCAGCTTAACCTTTGTATAATTAAAAAAGAAAAACTTAGACAAGACATTAGCAGATATACTAGAGATTTTACTAGATAAAATGCAGCTTATATAATAAGCATTAAAAGCTAGGTATTAAAGCGAGATCTAGCTTTGTATAGCAGTAGAGAAGGCGTGCTATAGTATATTAAAGCTTGAGACAGCCCTCGTTTAGCAGAAGCCTATATATAAAAGGCTATTTTTAAATATGCATACAGCTATTAAGTTGATATCTAAGAAAAAATTATTAATCTTTTTAACAAAGGTTAATTTATACGTTTCTTAATATTTAATAAACTATATATATATTAAAAGTAGCTTTTAAAAGTTATTTAACCTAAAATAAAAAGCGCAACCTAAATTTACACTTACTGCATAAGAGAACTTTTTTAATTAAAAACCTTTTAATTATATAAATAAAAAATGTTTTATATACAAGAAAAAAAGATATTAGTTAATAAATTATATATTAAAAAAGCATGCAAGGTTTTATATAAAATATTTTACCTTGTGTAAAAATGCTAGCATTAAGCTATTATTAAAAAATAATATATTTGCTTATGTTTAAAACTATAAAGGCAATAAATTTAACTAGCTAAGTATATATAATTTAAAATCTAAGAAAAATAGGCAAAAGGCTATAGGCTATCTGCTTTTCACCTTATTTATTTATTGCATAATAAGGCTTAGCATATATAATCTATTATACAAACCACTAAAACCAATATTATTTATTTTAAAAAATTAATATTTGCATAAATACTAAAAAAAGCTGTAAAACATTAAAGCATTTAAGCTATTAATTATTAGCAAAGCTTAAGCCCTTGCATATATAAAAAAAAACCTATGCATAAAAATCATCTAAAAGATATTACCTTATTTATTCAAATTTAGAGAAAAAGACTCCCTTTGTATAATTAGCATTATAATAAAATAAAGCCTATTAAAAGAAATTACATACTATATGCTAAACACCAACACTTCGTTTCTACTATCTCTTAAAAATATAGATTACCTAGGTGCATATTTTAACAATATAATAAATATTATCATATAAAAAGATAATAAAGTCTTTATTTCCATTATATAAAAATAGAGACATTTATTTTTTAATTTATCAAAAGTAAAATTAGCTATATTTCTTTTAAAGCACAAACTTTAATAACTGCATTAGCAATTTAGTTATGCTTATATAAATAGGTTATATCAGTTACTAAAAAATGCTAAAATGTATAATATAGACTATTTAACTTTAGAATAAATTTAAAAGTTCTGCCATTATTACTAGACGCATAAATAATCACTACAAAGATTTAAGTTCTTCCTAAAAAATAGCTATAATTTTAATTATAAAATTTTCATAAATATTATATATCTCGCTAATAACAATATTCTTTATATTATCAATGCTTTAACTTTATACTAAGCTAAAAAGTTCCTAGATAAAGAGGATATATGAAGCATATAAGATGCTTTGTATAAATGTTGGATCTTTATATATCTTAGACCTCCAAACGTTATTATATACAACGCTAAAATAAATTTTATATTTTAAAAGTTTAGAAAATATATATAAATTATAGGATATATATGCAAAAAGGTACCGATCAAAGCATATTAGGCAGTTAGCAAGGTGGAAAAAGCCTACGTACTATTGAGGAGAGCGTACGATATCTTTAAAAAGAAAATTAATTATAATATTAATAAATATATAATCCTCTAAATAGCTTTTAAAGCCTTAAATAATATAGCTAAACTAAATGGCCTTATATTAACGCTATTTATTTTCAGCGCTTACCTATAGATTGATTATAACTTGCTACTATTATTTAACCAAATTGCTTATACAAAAGCAGTCTTTAGAGCTATAAATAAACTATGGAAAATTTATGCCTAGGTAAAAATCAATTGTATAATTAATATTAGAAACGAACCTTAGCTATATATGGTTTAAAACCTACCACTTTGCAGCAAAGTGCTGGTATAGAGGGAAAAACAAGGGTGGCAAGGCCCGTACAAGATTTAGGCGCACAAAGGATAAAATGTGGTCTTTGATATAATTAATAGACTAGCAAAGTTTAAATATATGCATATAAAACTATACTATTTGCCTTTAGAAAATAATATTGGCAATAGCGATAATAAGGTTGCTTTTATTATATAAAAACCTTTAGTAGTCTATCACAGAGAGCGATTACGAAAGAAAACTTGTGTAATAATTTACCTTACCTAGAGGATATATTAGAGAAAATGACTATTTAAGGCTATTTATACAAAGATTTACCTTATATAAAAGGAGAAAGACAATTGTGCGTTGGCTATTAAGCTTAAGAAGAATGGTATTATTATAACTCTAGGCGCTTTATTTAAGGAATTTAATGCTATAAAGGTTAATGACCTAATTGTATAAAGTATCTTTAAGATGATTTAGCATAATCTCTATATTTATTAAAATAAATAGATTTTTAAAACTTAATTAGTATAAGAGATTAAAAGCAAAATAATACGCTTATATAAAAAGAGCAGGCTAGTTGTCTAAGGGTATAGAGATAATGGGAAAGATAGGGTTTTAACTTAAGCACTAATAATTCAGCGGATAAGCCAGTAACTTATCCTTGCACTAAGCCCTATATTAATAAAAGACTTTAATATATATAAAGAGATATAAAACATTACTTAAGCGTATATATAAAGCTATAATAATCTTGCACAAGTTATTTTAACATTTCTTTCTAAGAAACTTTAAAATAAGTATCCTAAGGGCACTATTCTCTAGATTTAAAAGCCTTTATATAAACTAGCAAAGTCTAGTTTATACTAGTATAAGACATACCATACACACTATACAAAAAACCTAAATATAAATATTTCAATATATAACTTATGTTTGCTAATGTTTAAAAACGGTTTATATAAATTTAAAATTACTGCTTTATAAACCAATAATACATTTAGCTTTAATATAAAAAGCTTTTTGCGCCATAAAAAAGATAAGATAAAAAAAGAGGGCTACTATATAAAGCCTAAGGCAACCTTATTGCATAATAATCTATTAGAGTTTAATAGCGGCTAAATTAAGTTAAACAGCGAGAACATTATCTTTGTATAAAAAGGCTAGGCTAACAACCTTTAGCTTATTAACTATTATATAAAAGACACAGCCTAGCAATATATTTTTTAGCGCGCATAAACAGCATATATTTTATTAATTTTATAGCTAAAGGCTTTATACAACTTATTTATCACAGCTTAGGTTTATATACCTAAGAAAAAAAACATTATATTCTTAAATAAAAGGATCTAGTAGCAAATAAACAATATATAAAAAGGTTTAAGATATATTTCTTTTAATATATTCCATGCAAAATTATTTATCTTTACTAATAGATTATTTGCTAACAACTAAGACTTTTTTTCCTAGCTAAGATTTATTATTATACTTAGTAAAGAGGTAGATTATACAAAGTATAACTTGACTCTTTAAGGGAATATTATATACTAAAATTTCTTTAAATGCAAAAAGATTACTAAAAGCATGCTAGCTAGTAAGCTATATAAAATAGTAAATAGATTTAATATTAAAATTACCTTATATACAATTCTAAGAAAGATTACTAATCAGCTAAATTTTCCTTAGATTCTATTAGTAATTTATATAGACTTTTACTCTGTATATAATTGCTTAGTTAAGCTTAAAACAATATAGGAAAAATAATTAATAATTAATATTATAACTTTTTAAGAGTTATATAAAAAGAGAGAGATTTTAGAGGTCTAGTAGATTAATGGCAGCGATAATCTAGCAAATGTATATATAAAGGGTAAACTTAATATTGCCCTCAACATTTTAGTTTTAACAAATTAACTTACTATATAAATTAGAAAATACATTAACTAATAAAACAAAGAAAAATAACAATTACAGTTAAATAAAATATATTTTATGCAAAGTAAAAGTTCTTATTCTTCTACCTATGTTATCTTATATAAGCTATTAAAAAATCCCTTTTTGTTAACAACTACTAAATACCCCTAATGTTTCTACTATATAACCTATTACCTAGCATTAAATAGCATGCAAGCGCTAAATATAGTTAGCATAAGCGCTGTGCTAGTATCCTGCCATATGCACGCAGTTGTTAAAGGGGTTAGTGGAGGAGTTTAGGTTTTTATATATATAATTATAATTAATGTTTGCATAGTGGCTAACGTTGGCAATAATGTTAAATAATGTTAATTTTTTATATAAAGATAAAAATAAAGGAGAAACTTATAGTATGGTAAAATATAAGTTTTATTATATAATTTTGGCAAAAGCTAGGGATATATATTCTTAGTTAATGCTTATTTTAACTTATACGTTGGCTATAAGCAGGTTAGCTAAGGCTAGCTTTTAATTTTATATTTTGTTAATTTATAAAATATATAATAAAAAAAGACAATAATATGCTGTGTATATTTTTATAAAGGCTAAGGGCATTAGTATAAAACTAAGTATTGGAGCTTAGGTATATAATAAAGGCTTAATGGCTGGCGTTTATACCTAAAAAGATTATATAAAAGATTAGCTAGGCTAAAATGTTTGCAATAGGAGCAAGAGCTGCTATAGTGACTAAATTTTTTGTTTGTTTGCTTGCATATAAAATATTTACATAAGTTAAAAGGTTAGTGGTAATGTATATAGAAGGGAAAAAAGCAAAAGATTATATATAGTTAAAAGTTGATTATTGGTGAAGGAAAAAGAGAGAGAGAGAGGATCAAAGGCTAAGTTGAAGAATAAGGTCTTTTATACTTTGTATGTGGCTAAGAGTATAAATTACTTTAAATGTTGATAGGCAAGTGTCTATGATTTATTAAGAGGAAGTTTATGACTTAAAAAGCAATAAAGGCTATATGTGATTTTTTTTATATAAAAAGTTATTTAAAAGGCAAAAGACTTAACTATATATAATATATTATATATAGGTGGTTATTAGAAAGCAAAGTCTTTAATAATCTTTATAAGTATAATTGCTTTTTCTGGTATTTAACTGCTAGAATAATATAAAGTCTACGGTGCGTTTTCTTTGTGAAAACTATAGTTTTTTCTCTATAGTTTCTATATATATAATTGTATAAGCCGCAAAAGAAAAGATGCTAATATTAGAATAAATAGCATTGCAGCTTTGTATAAGGGCTGGTAAAAATGCCAATGTCAACTACTAGGGTGGTTTAATAGACTAAAACTAGGCACGCATGTTACGTGTGCTTAAAACGCATATATAAATCCTCTGTACAAAGCAGGAGACTTTGTCTCCTTTCTTTTATACGAGGTAGAGCTGAATATAATTTTATCTCTACCTTATTATATTATTTGTTTACACTTGATATGTATATATATAAGGAAGCCTATTTAATAAATAGCTATAATATGCTAGAAAGGTATTATTATATATAGTTTATAAATAAAACAAAAATTAAAGGCTTTTAATTAGCGCCTAATATTAAAATAGCAAAGATATATAATTAGTTAAATAGTTATTTAATATTTATTATAATTTAAATTAAAACT
>JALRMF010000458.1:0-34507 GCA_026120015.1 Dendrostoma leiphaemia | reverse complement strand
CCCCCGCCCCCCCCCCCCCCCGCCCCGCCCGCCCCCCCCCCCCCCCCCCCCCCCCCCCCCCCCCCCCCCCCCCCCCCCCCCCTCTTTTTTCTTTCCTCCCCCCCCCCTTTCCGCGCCAGACTTGTCCATACTGTGAGCTGCTGAGGTAGACATCCCATACCCCACCACCCCCGAAAACGCATCATATACCGGTGGTCAAGTAGATCAGTTTCTCGGTCTTAGGGCTCCGCTCTTGGACGTCGCACACGTCGGTCTAGCAGCCATTTTCACTCGGCAAGGTGAGGGAGCCAGCCTGATCGCCCCTCACCGTCGCCGATACGACATGCAGCCAGAACCATTCGTAGCCATGACTATGATGATGAAAATGGGCATAGACTAGTTGTATATTGGGGTATAACAGTCCACATTAGCAGATAAGCCTCCTCCTCCTCTTCTCCTCTGGGTCAGTCTCCCCGGCTCCTCCACCCCCACACTGCTACGCCCTGTACCGCAAAGAATTATATTGCCCCTGCGGCCCTCTCCTAGCGTATGCTGCCCGCCGTCCTCCACTATTACGCTCGACAGTTTGCTTTCGTCTCCAGGTCCGACAACCCATGCGCCCACTCGACCCATCTGCTCTGCAAGTGCACTGGGGCCAATCATGTTACGGATCTTGTCCCGGCACTGCCTCACCTCTTGCCATCTCCGTGGTATCATATTCATGGCCGAAAGGAAATTCATGCCCAAATGCACGCGGGACAACCAGATATTGTAAAGTTCATAAGCCCACGAAGTGTCAAAATTGCCCGCCCCGGATGGAACGAGAGAAAAACAATAAATAAAAGGAACTCATCGTCCCCTCTCCAGAGGTCAGCGAGGGCATCGACCAACCGAGGCAGGGCGAGAGAAGGGCAACCTGAGAGACCGAGATCGTCAAAACGAAGAATCCGATCGGCCGAAAAGCCAATAGCACCATCCTGTTCCAAACTCCAGGGCACCCTTGTTCCGTCGCCGGGAGATCAAACATTTTTGGGAGACAATCGCCCCGAGCAGATCTCGGAGACCACTACTCATTGTTGCATCGTAATGGCAGAGATTCGAGCCATTTGCCGGTATCGTCGAAGATGGTGATGATGGATAAGCGTTTTCATACTGCAGAGAGCGGTACACCCTGCCACATGTTTTGCTCCATTGCAGTTCTCCTGGGATGCGACTTGCGGCTACGATTAATTCTTCCTAGCCTGTGCATTGAAGAGATCTGTGCGCTTTACGTCAGCTGGGTCGCATCCCTCAAGCTCGTCCCGAAAGCGCAGCCGCAAGTCGCTCCGAAGCACATGGTCTGTCTAAGTGGAATATGTACCTGGGAAGTGCTCTTTGGCGTATTGCTCGCAAGCCTAGGAGGCATTGGTCAGCTTGTCGAGATCTCAGCGCGGGTCGGACGTTCGCGGACGAACCTTTGCCGGTTTGCCAACCTTTTGGCCAATAACCTTCCACTTATTGTTCTCGTATTCCTTGATGGCATTCATCAAGGCTTGACTCTGTTGACGCCGCGCGGGTGAGTACGCATCCCAAGCTAATGGAGCCTCAATGACTCAAGGGTGAACTGAACGTACCTCGTCCTCCGCAAATTCCGCGTAATGCATGTCCTTGTACCAATGCTTCTTGACACTGCCCTCGGTCCTTGTGGGAAAGGTCTGATCCGACATATGGTCAGCTTCGGTTTCCACAGATGTACAACGCGATATAACATGGTCTTCGTGCGTACCTTTGCAATCTCTGCCCAGCTCTGACCGGCATCGCGCATCTGTTTGAGACGCAACTCTTCCGCAGGAGTCCAGGGGGTGTTTGTGCGGCTTTTCTTCGCAGGCGGGCCCGTCGGTGTGACCTGGTTGTCGATCGCAGCAGGCTGCGGCGGCGCAGCGACCGGGGCGGGGGGGGTAGGAACGGGGACCGGAGTCGGAGCGGAAGGAGCTTGTTGCGCCGGCATTGGGGTGGGCTGCGGAGGAGCCGTGACCGCGGAAGGGGCGGGCGCCGAGGCGGCGGCAGCAGCGGCGGCGGCAGCGGCGGCGGCGCCTCGCTTCCTCTTGGATGCTGGGGCTTGAGCGGGAATCGGGGTGGGAGTCGGGGCAGGTTGGGGGGTGGGCTGCTGTTGTTGAGGTTGGTGTTGGATCTGCTGGGGTTGGACGGCAGTCGGCTGCGCTTGGTGCTGCACGTGTTGCTGCTGCTGCACGGGTTGAGCCTGATGAGACTGCTGCGAAACATGTTGTGGGTGCTGCTGTTGCTGTTGGACATGCTGCTGGGCGTGCTGGGCGTGCTGCTGTGGATGTTGCTGGTGCTGAGGGTGTTGGTGTTGAGGCGCGTGTTGTTGCTGCGGGGTGTGTTGCGAGACGGGCATGGGAGGTTGGATCGCGCTCGGATGCTGCTGGTGGTGCTGCTGAGTCTGGGCCGGCTGTGTGTACTGGCGATAATCGAGGGTCTCGGCGCGGCGATTCATATCGGGTTGGGCCTGAGGGTGGCCATAGTGCTGACTACTATACCAGGACGTGTTAGTGGCAGCAAACGGCGATTGGTTCTGCGTCTGCATCGGCATCGCAGGTTGAGGTTGAGGAGGCCATGACGGCTGCTGCACGAGGTCTCCCCGCTTGTTGTTCTTCATCGAGAAGAATTGTGAAACTAGGCAAAGTGACGAAGTCGATGGAGGGGTCGCCGAATATACGCGACAGCAAGCAAACGACGGTCGCAGGTAGAGAGGTGGACGTGGATGGTCGTGTTCGTGGACAGTGGGGAAACGCAAGGGCGCGAGGCGTGTGATGACGTGAATTGAACGAGCTCGACTTTCAAGGGCCCCGTTTGAAAGTAGCAGGTAGTGGTGGAGTGTCAAGAGTGGAGGTGGAGAGGTAGCGAGGGAAGTATAGGTAGGGACAATGTAGAGAGGTAGCGGCACGGATGTAACGAGGTAGCGAGTCCGGGCGGATCAGGTAGACTCGAATCTCAACAAGGGGCCCCCGCTCGATGGTGCAATGTCAACGTTCCGATGGGCGAGGAACTTTTTGACGGCTTGTAGAAGGGGTGGAAAAAGTGCGCTCTCCTTTGCTCGCATGGAATTTGGGGGGGGGGGGGGGCTCGGCCCAGTCCAGGGTCAAAGCTCGGTACTCGACTCGATGGGAGGAATCGCCCCCAAGGAAAGCAGAGACTCGGGGCAGAACAGCTTCTAGAGGGCGGTACTTGATGACCTGCGGACACGTCGGTCGAGAGCCGAGATCTTGCTTGCAAGTACTGCGGGCCCCGATAGCGTGCGCGTGCCTCGACACCTCGTGGCGGCGCGACGGGACGACGCAAGTAATGAAAATCTCCCTCTTGTCTCGAGACGAGAAGAGAATTATTGGCTCGCGATCTAGTATGTCCAACGTCGCCCACGGTCTGATGTCTTGCCCATGTTCGTCGGAGCTTGCAGAGCGGAGGGTGTACGAGATAGAGGGAGGAGGGGAGGGGGAACTGGATGATGGAGAGAAGGAGAAGGAGAAGGATCAGGCCGGGGGACAAGCAGATATGTGACGGGGTACATGGGGTACATATAAGGCGGGAGCGAACATGGACCATGGACTCTGGACCATGGGCCATGGGCGGGACAGAGACCAGACCAACCTTGCGAAGCTCTTCAGCCCGCTAGGCAAAGGTTGGTAGGCGGTAAGCGGACGAGCAGACGCAAAAACATGGTTGGGTCAATGATTTCTTTGCGACTGCGGCCCTGTGCTCCTGCAAAGTCCAGACAGGCCAGGCCTGGACACCCAGAGCCCGTCACAAGTACCTCCAAACTCCCAGGTTTCCTGGTTCTGCGCGGTGCACTAGAGACCAAGAGGATGGCACTTGTGCAAGTGCAGTGAAGCGAAGTAACGGGAAAACAAGCTCGGGTGGGGTCACAACGAAACCCAACACCACCGACCGCGAGAGGCACTGTCACCACCATTCTGCCACTCGACACATGGTGGTACCAATTTCATTCTCCTCAGGACCGCTTGGCTCTCGAGAAGCCCGCCGGTCTCGAGACGATAGCGAACCCAATCTGGTCCAGCAAGCACTCAGAGAATGATTGGTGTCACGCATCAGAGCTGCTCATGATGGGGCCAATTGTTGAACAGGGTCATGTCGAACATTGCTCGGTGCGGTGGAAAAAGAAACACAGCAAGGTATCTGTGGTGCTTGGCGCGGCCTGGCGCGTCGAAGCGAGCGAGGTACATGGCAGCGAGGAGATGACGAGGGCCCCCGGGAACATGAGTGAGAAGGGGGGGGGGCTGGGGCTGCCGTCGATACGAGGGAGGTACAAGGAAAGCGGGTAGCTACTCACGGGTAGTCGTTTGGGTTTGCGTGGTGGGCCGAGCTGGGCTGCTGGTACTGCTGCAGGTATTCATTTTGGGCCTGAGCCCCCAAAGGGGTCATCGTCCACTGCTGCATGGTCTGGGAAAGTAGTGACATGGTGTTAGCTCGTTCGTTCGGAAATGCCCTGTCCAAATGCCTCCAAAGGCAGATGCATCATAGTAGATGAATGTACACGCGCAAGTAAGTGTGTGTGTGGGGGGGGGGTGTCGAGAGGGTTCTGTACGGAGGGTTGTGTGGCCGTGGCGGTCGACGCTGGCATTGATCCTGGATTGTTGTGCCTCAATGGACGCGCCTGCCGCGCAAAGTCTTGATGAGAGTGATGCTCCAGTTGCTGGCGATACCACTGCTGGTCTTGTCGGATGCGACTTCGCTGGCGTTGTACGGACTGCAGCTGCTGTTGAAGTTGCTCAAGTGCACCAGGTTGCGACGGCGCAGCCGCGAAATTGAAGACCAGAGAGGGCTGGGGCGGCAAGGCTTGTCGTTGTACCTGGGCACGGATGGCTGAGGTTCCAGGTACACCAGGATGGGCCCATGAATCAAGTCCAGGTCCCTGCCCAGCCCCAAGGTACGCCATCCTCGCTCCAGTCAGAGCCTGCGGCGGAGCACTGTATGGGGCATGGAACCGCCCTCGGGCTCGGGAGCAAACAAGAACCTCATCTCGCACGAGAGAGCTGCAGATGAGACCACAACAGGACTGGGCCCGATTGCTGTTGCAGACGGTCGGGGAGCTTCGACCTTTCCGAGGCCAAGGCCAGGGCCAGGGTCATCTGCGGTGACGACGACGGGGGCTGGTATTCGATGCCTGATTGTGGGCGTGTGTGTTTGTGTGTGTGTGCATGCCTGTGCTTGTGCCTGTGCCTGTGCATGTGTTGGGCGTTGGCGCTGGCGGGCGAGACAGGGTTCAGCCGAGTGGAGGCTGGCAGAAAAATAACAAAAAAGTGGCGACGCAAATTCTGGCCTGGTTCGGTGACGCTGCCGAGGATTTGGTGATCCGGGGCGAGAGATGCAGGCGTACGAAATAGGTTTTGTGCCCGGTTTTTTGTTTGTTGAAATTTTCTCTCTTCCCTTTCGGTGATGCGCGAAGGATCGGAGAAGCAGTGCCAGCAGGCCACGTTGACTTAAAGGCCTGGCAGGAGATGCGCTTGTCCCATCAAGTTCAGACCACCGCCAACCTTGCCGCGCTGGGACTTAGCGGTGGGCGCAGAGCAGGACCTTGGATAAGATGGCGACCAGTCTTGCGTCGACATGTCGAAAGCTCATGAAGAGCGCGGGGCCAGGCGCCCAAATTTTTCCGACTTGTGAAGATTGGGACCGTCCGGCGCGGGCGCGGACGCGGACGCGGACGCGTTCAGCGTAGTGTAGCGCACGTCATTCCGCCATGCAGCGGACGAGAGCCTGCCGGGGTACAGCAGGGCGGCGAGATTCGTCACGTGGACGACGACGTGACGGGGATGAAGACTCTGCTCGTCGTGCCATGCCATGCCACGCGATGAGGTGGCCAGCGTTGGCTCTCATGACGGGGCGCCGTGTTGCGTCGGCGAGGGAGAATGGATCCAGGGCATCCGGGAGTACATGAGGCTCTGCGCACGGAGGGGAGGGAAGGGGGTGGGGGGGCCGCGATGATGGTGTTGAACGGGAATCTCAATTGGGATGGGACGGTGTTGGGCACAAGAGGCGGGAGGGGATCGTTGTACTGTACTTACGGGCATGGAATTCGAGCTCTGTCGGGCGGCTCGATTGAGAAGCAGTCGATGATGGAGCCGAAGTCGAAGTCGAAGTCGAAATCGGAATGCTGGGTTTGGGTGACAGTGACGGACGGGCGCGATAGGTCGCCGCGACGTTGGCTAGGGACAAGACAGGACTGAGAGAGAGACACACGCGATGTTATGCCAGAGGAGAAGATCGACTTTGGAGGGTGGTCAGTGGTCAGTTGCGGGTACGCGAAGCCCTGTCCGATGTAGAGGTAGATGTAGAAGGGTAGAGAGGTAGAGGTGAGATGGAGGTAGCCTTGTCGCGAGGCCAGGTCAAAACGTGTGTGTGTTGTGTGTTGTTGACAGGATGGAGAGGACAGGTACCAGTGACCACAGACTTCAGAAAAGGACTTTTTCTTCTTGCCCTCCCCCAACTGCTCCACTTACACAGCAATAGCAACCCAGGGGCCCTGGGGGCTTGGGGCCTTGGGCCTGGAGAAAGGAAGGCTGCAGGCAGTCACGACCCAGGGTCTTGTGTACTGCCTGATTGCGTACTTTGGTACTGCGGTACAGCACTGTGGCGAGCGGTCATCAGCCAGGGCCGCCCTGTCCCCAGCCACCTACTATGTACCAAAGTACCGCTGCTCAACTGCCCACCGCCGCCCACCCACATGCACTGTCAGGGTGTCAACGCTCGCTCACGAGACAAGCTCAGCGGCGGGCCTGCCAGGCAGCCAGGCAACTGGGGAGCTTACACGGTACCCGTGTAAACCGTGGCTGCCCACTTGGGAGTGCCATGTGGAGGGGTAGGTGGTCTGAGCTTGACACTAGCAGCGAGACTAGCTGGGTAGTGTGCAGTACTCAACTGTCAGGCTGTCAGGCGCGGCGCAGCTCAGGCTACGCCTTCCACACGGTACTTGGGGTCTGCCAAAAGAACTGATGACTTTCCGTCTGGTCTACCGCAAGCAAGCTTCAATTTGAAGATGCCATGGCCTTGGGGGGATGTGTGTACATATGTATCCTGCCAGGGCTCTTCACACCACGAGGTTGTGCGGAGATAGAATTGCATTGTCAATTGCTCTTCTTGATAGTACGGTATTGTTGGATGATGCTGTACACAGAGGCCGACACCACGAACCTGTGGTAGTGCCACCAGTACTACGCAGTACGAGGACGGTACCAACACAGGACAGTCCAGGTGGGGGGTGCTCAGTAATTTGACTGGAAAAGCGGGTCAGGTTGGTGGCTGGGTACTTGCGCGGTCCGGAAGGCAAGTCACATTCCCGCCCGACATTAAATAACCAACCTCTTACGACTCTACTTCGCACATCCAAGCCAAGATGAATCAATGGAGAGAAAAACATAGAGCGGCAAGAACTCGAGAGTACCAGCAAAATTACCTATGCAAACAACGCTCATCATCCCCCCCCCCGTCTGGCCTTGATGGGTGAGACAGGCGACGCCAGCCTCAGCTTTGGGAATTCCCGCCACTTTCGACAGTACGGGGTCAGGAAAGGCATGCTTGCTGACTCTCTGGCCAGCAGTGATGGTGGTTGATCTTGATGGGCCAGTCCATCGTCGAACCTTTTCCCGCAAGCTCAGGGTAGCGGTGGTGGCAACATGCCAGGACTGCATATCTGAGACCTTTCCATTACTCCCCTCACCCGAACCCAAACCCAACCCGAACCCCAACTTCCGTAACCTTGGAAGACGCAGGTATCGCTGACAGAGATCAGAGCAAGAAACGGCCGACAGCATGTTGTACTGTGTAGTCGACGGGTCGTTCGACCCAGGAGGCATCGGACGGGCATGTCAGTCATCAATTGGGATAGCTAGTCAACGCTGGTGTCAGAGCAATTTCTGCCGGGTCTTGCCTTTGGAAAACTTGCACTGTACACAGAGAGAGGGGGAGGGGGGGAGAGTCGATCGAGTCGAGTACCCTACTACGGGAAGATATGCAATATGGTAAGCTGTGAGCCCTCCAGTATAGGTATGCCGGTAATTACACGACAAGAGTACATGAGGGTCAAGTCACTGCGATGTGCCTCGTCGACCACGCTTGGGTACAAGTACTGCAGAGTACAGTGGGCACCAAGCCAAGTACCGTACAGTACTGCGCACCACGGGCACAGGGAAAGAGGAAATGGAAGGAGACAATTCCGCTTCCGAAGAGCCAGGGGCCCCCTGTTGTATATTGTTTCGTTTCGTTTCATTTCAATTCCTCGAAGCTTAGATCCTGGCAGAAAGAAAGAAAGAAAAGATGAGGACGGAAACAACGACGACATGATGATGAATTGGAAGAAATTGGGATGCGTTCAGATCTCATACTTTATGCAAGAGTATGTACCCACTCGAATATGAATCACCTTGGTTGTCCCATACGATCCTTGTGCGTCACGAGATCCAACCAATCCATCCATCACACACCAACGGCATGTCATGGACATGAAGAAAAGTCCCCCCCTTTGACGGGTGCAGTACCATAGCCACTTGTAGTTGCAGTACACCACAACATTCTTTCTCGATGCCATTGCCGTCGATGTCGATGTCCATGCCGATGCTCGTGGGTTCTCTCGGGTCACGATCCAAGGCAGGGCAGAGGGCATGTATGAATTGACTTCGGAACCGAGGCGCCCCCCCCCCCTTCCCCCATCCGATTCTGTTTCGGAGGCAGGCCAGGCGCACGACCAGGCGCAATCCCACGGGCAAGACTGCACCTCAGGTTGGTTGCAGTTGCTGTACAGTAACACCTTGGCCATACAAGATAAGATTTTCCTACCAGTCTTCAGGTGCCCAAAGCGGCGTAGCATACCGCCGTCGTCGTGGCAGAAAAAGAGGGCGCAGGGCACCCGCAGCACACCTGGCACGAGATCTCTGTACTTTGAACTAGAGCGCGTATGTCCGGGACAGTAGCACACGGCCCTGCTATTGCGATGCTATAAGCTACTGCCTGCACAGCACCTACCCAGGCAGGCGAGGCAGCCCCCAAAGTTGGGGATCCCCGATCCACCCACGCGCAAATGCAGCCATTGACTGTTCACATTATTAACCAGCCAAGGTGGTACAACTCCTGGTGCTGTCCCTGGCCGTGCAGCACTGACAGCTCCCTCTCTGCCTCCCCCTGCACAGCGCAGCATACCAGACGGACTGGGAGCCTCCTCGTCCTCGTCCTCGAGATGGCGCCACCAACGGCTTCTGGTTCTCAGGCTGTCCACCGATTGGACCTGCACCTCTCCGCCCACGACTTGCAGGGCTGACGACGTGCCCGTGTGCCTGCGTGCCCGTCCAGGTCAGTGTCCAGTGTCCAGCCGGATCGAACACCGACAAGAACAAGCTCTGGGCCGAGATGGACCAGCTCGCATCAACCGTATCCCCATCACATGTCATGCAGCACAAGCACAAGTACAAAGCTCCCATGCCTAGACAGGGTCCGCCCAGCAAGCCGCCACGTGCTGGGTGCAGCGTCTTGGAGCTACTACCGAGTACTTTGTAGTGTAAGAGATGCTCAACCACAGAGCAAGG
The DNA here is from genome assembly GCA_026120015.1 of Dendrostoma leiphaemia. Classification (NCBI taxonomy): domain Eukaryota; kingdom Fungi; phylum Ascomycota; class Sordariomycetes; order Diaporthales; family Erythrogloeaceae; genus Dendrostoma; species Dendrostoma leiphaemia. The sequence goes on along the minus strand of JALRMF010000458.1, from coordinate 24,938 downwards.
AGTGCACCTTGTGTGGCAGTCAGACCGCACCCTGACGTCTCCTCTCCCGGTCTGCATAGTCGTGTCGTGTGCTGTACCTGTCGAGGCCCTTCGACCGTTCGGAACAAGCAGCAATGATACCGCGGACACCAAACGACCGGGCTGATAACATTCTGCACTACTGCGTGTGCTTTCAGATCAGATCACCTCACCTCACCTGCGCTCCTGGCCAGTCCACATTCAAGACATCATGCTCGACACCAAATATCTCAACTCGAGCAGGCCCGTCTGGTCGACCGAGCATCCAAGCCGCTCCACTCCAGAAGCCGAGCGTCACATATATCGATCTGCCCTCTGCTGCCACCGATTGCCCTGTGTTCTCAGATACGCTCATCGAAACCCCCCTAGGCCTCTCCAGGCCTCTCCAGGCCTTCCTGGCCTACCCGGCCTAGCAGCTCCTTGCTGCTCCTCATCCCAGCCTGCGATCCTGCCAGGACTCACCGATGGCCGGCGAATGCTTCAGTCTCGACCGAGACTGCTACCATCAGATCAGAGCCCTACAGCTACACGGCCAGAGGTCTTCATGTCCCTCGCGTCGCTCCACGGACCCCTTCGACTTGCTGCTTCGAAACACGCGACCTGCGTCGGCGCCGTCGACAGAATCACAGCGGACCCTCTTGTCACGAGATGTGACCCATGTTGAAGAAGTTGAAAACTCTTCCTCACCGCGAGGCACCGAGCCTCCAAGCCTCCAAACGACCCAACAAGTTACAGCTGGAAGCATCTCGCTCAACTCTCGGCCGCCTTGAATGCCTCTGGTGGCAAGCAGGCCCGATCATAGTACCACAGCACCCACAAGTCAAAAAACTTCCCCGTCATATGGCAAGGCCCTCGTTGGTCCTGGCATCGACATGGTCTTCACTCGACTTCGAGGACTCATGGCCCTGCCCATAAGCTGAGCCCCGACTCCAGACTGCTGCCACCTTCCCTCCGCATGGAGACCGATAGACCCAGTCACGGTCTGCGTTTTCGTTCCAATAGCACTGCACTTCAGATACACCGGTCCTCCCTCTGTGCCATCTTTCACCATGAGCTCTGCCGCCTCTCCGGGTTTCATGCTGGTGCCGATATCGAGGGTGCCTCCTTCTTCACCGCCTGCAACAAGAAGTCGGCTACTTACAGCTTCTACCGGGGTAGAGGCTTGGACGGCTGGCCTTGACCTACGTCGCCGCGGCAGGAACAAGGGGAGCCACAGTTTTGGCTGTAGCTGTATAACATAAGAGCTCCTAGGGGAAGATCCCCACTAGCACGACCGCCTGTTGAGGCGGACTGCTGCAGAGCATCTCTCTTTGGAACGGCCCTTTCCCTGGATGATTCTCTCTCGTTCTGTCCCTTGGACTCACTATAGAGGTGATCAAAACTAGGTCGAGCGGTGGAGTGAATAATTCCGGCCGCTGGCCAGGCTCCCAGCCCGTAACTTGAGCCAGAGACAATGAAGAAGCGGGATCACCACTTGCAGTGGGCTTCTGTCCGAGGACATTTTCAACCACGTATATCGACAAAGGTTGAGGGTGTGTGCTTGTTCTAGCCTCGTGGCGGTGAGCAGTCCCTCTTGGGTGAAAGACAAACGAGCCTGACACCTACATACAGTGCGCCCTCCCCCCCCCTCCCTTTTCTTCCGTCTCCGACGTATTCTGCGAACAGCACAAACAACCCAAATTCCACGTCGGCACAATATAGCATCGACACAGTAATACCGCTACAACTCACCCTTGATGTGGACGGCCAACTGCGACGTATTCCGGAGAACTTGCGAGCGCGGGCTTTTAAGCTTCGTGTTTGAACCGACCTCGCATGTCAACCAGCTCAGCGGGTGAGGTCCTTTGTAAGGGGACCTCGGTCTTGCCCTGAACACGGCACAGATCCCCCAGCTGTCACCTTTCGGCCACCTTGAACTGGGGTTGGAAGAGAGAAGGGCAGAGATGTGCTTTCCCGTGCGGGTACTTGAACATATCTACTCGGTACGAGTTGAGTAAATGGACCCTCGGAACGAAAGCACTTTATGCTCTCGCGCTCACGTTCATGTGCCCACGGCAGAAGACGGACCACAGGCGTAGCGACGGCAAGACAGACCTCGCAGCACATGTGGGCTGGCTGGCTTTATTGAGTCATCTCTCTCACACTTAGTCGACGATAATCAGGGCAAACGGATGATCACCATGAGAACGAGGCGCATTACCAAACAGGCGCCCCAGCCCACCCTCTCTCCAAATCCCAGCTTCCATGGTGGTCTTTTTCTCGATCTGAGCCTGGGCTCTGCATGTAGAGAAGGATGGGCCGGCTCGATGACAGTCTCCCATCCCGTCTGGCCGTCTGATCATCTCACCCCTCCCTCCCCTATTCTGACCTACAGCAGACGTAGCAAACGGCGCTTGAACGGGCATGCTGCATGATCAGCACCAAACAAGCCGCATGAACTTTCAAAACTTTGGTCGAGCCGAGAACCGGGGAGATCATTTGGCGGCGCTGTTCTGTGTAGGGTGACGAAGCCAAGCTTCACGTCTGAAAATACTGACCACTTGACGCGCGCGTGCAAACCTCAAACGTGCTCGTCGCGATCACCAGACCAAAACACGCGGCTCGGACGAAACATCACATCGAAACTGGCCCCAGGACCAGGTCAAGTTTTCTAACCCAGCCTTGTGCGCATCTGAGTCCCTCCCTACTCAACCCTCATGGCTGCTTCCATCCTGCACATCGTCGTGCCATCTTCTCCTCTGCCCTACCAGCAAGGACGAGGTCCGTTAGTGCTACCACGTTTACCACAGAACGAAACGTATCGACACGTACCATGGCAGGTACACGCCCAGACCCAATCGTCTATTAGAACACCACTGTCGCTCTTCAGACCCGAATGCCTGCGATGCTGCAACGCAATGGTGGAACTACACTCCATTGCACGGGTGTTGCGGGCCGGGATTTGCCGTGATGCAGTGGTTGGCCTTACTTTGCAGCTGGCCACCGATGCTACAATGCTCTGTGTTCTGCATCGTTGGGGACCGCGTGTGACGGACGCACCGCAGTCTGGCGGTACAGGTCAGGCTCCGGACAGCACCATCGCAGGGTGTTATGTGCACGTTGATGTTGGATTTGCGATCAACAATCCATCCCAGATCACAGCCGTCTTCAGCATTGCTCGGACGAAGAGAGTAGAAAGATCATCATGCACTGCCCGCACATCCCAAGGCTCGTTTTGAGCAGGAACCCTGGGAGTCTGGAACTGAAACTCAGCTTGTTGCAGCCCACCACTCTTCTCGACGAGTTGCGTTTGAGGACCCGCCGCCTCCTATTTTCCGCTGCTCGCTCTGTCCTAGCGCGCTCTGCCGGCCGTATGCTTTCTCGAGAATCTACAGTACGGTATAGTTATCCGTGCGGTGGGTTCAAGTCTGCACGACTGACCGTCCTGGTACCTGTAGGCCGACCATGTTGTCGGTATGCAGCACAGGCAGTGGATACCGAGTTCTCCGTTTTCAGTGCACCCAAGACCCGACCCGAAGCGGGACTCTCTCCTTGTCTCTGGGCCTCAGACAAGGATAATCCAAGCTCCGCCAGGGGTCCCACCCGGGATTGAAATTAACCTTAAACATAGTTTCGTTCGTTGCTTGGACTCGCCTGGACATTTTTCACCCAGCACACTCGACGCACAGAGCAAGTTGTGTATGGCTTCTCCCGGACCAGCATCATGTGGCCATCCCATTTATACTTCTTTTGTGGACTTGTCACCCTTGCGTGTTCGCGTCTACGCCCATTTCGGTCCAGATTTTGTCTTCTGGCTACGTGGAAGTCATCCACTTATGTGGCGACGTAGACCGGTGGCATTCCCAGATTCAGCCGTTGGAGCCGCATGGGCCGTGAGTGGGTTATGTGCCAAACTCAATGTCCCGAAGATCACCCAAGGCTTTATAGGCCGCCTTTCAATGTAAGCTCCCCATGGCCGCTGCGCACAGTCTGCCGCTACTTTGCATACCTTTGCCAGCCTGCCCTCGGGCCGAGCGAGCCAAGCCATGAGCTCATTCGTACAGACGAATAATATAGTAGCACAGTCAGTACAACACTGGAGTGTTTTGCAAAGTCCGACGCAGGCAGAGGCGTCCGCGGCTTGTGATTTCGGTTATGCCAAGCACGGGCGTTTACGACCAGTCCTCGCGTGGGCGGCTGTAGCGACGTCCGGGCACTGCAATCTCGCTGGAAGGCCCGTTCAAACAGGCCCGACCCGGTCCGAGGTGCGCGTTGTTCTCGCGCGCACTAGCTGGTCGATGTTTGCAAACTCACAACCTTCGGACCAGGACAAGATGAATCATCGCGTCCCGGCAACCCACACACCATTGTCCAGTAACCAAAACAGTCGAGGATGCTTACCAGTCAGGTGAGCACTTGGCCGAAGACCTTGTAACGATCTTCCTAAAGCTCGGACGAGTATCCAGCCCACTATTGTCTATTGTGATATGGTGGTAGGAGCAGCTACTACCTAGGTATTGTATAATGAATCAATGCCGTCGATTTGAAGACGGGACGCCAAGAGAGTCGGTGTCCTGCTTGACGGTCAAATCGCAGAGCCTCCCAATCTTGTACGCGCGCAACTCGTTGCCCTCCACGGGAGTGTAGTCTGGAACAGATGGTCGCGGCTTAATCCCAGCATCGTTATCAGGGCGGCCTGCGCGGACGAGACTTTGAAGCCTCAGGTCTAGCTACTTGATCATCTTAGTGTGGCCTTGCGCTTGTCAACCGGAAATTTGACTAAAGGTTCGATCGACTGGCTGGCTTCGGCCATTGGTGGCAAAAAGACTTTGCAGGCAACGGCAAACGATCAAACAAACCTCTTGAATCCGAATCAGACGTCAGGTCAAATCATGGATCACTCTAGCGCCCAGAGAAACAGGAAGACAGATGATAGCCAGGACAGCCAGGTCTTTTGTGAGTGCAGAGGGTGATACTAGCCTCCACGTCCCTGCGACAGCGCCGAGGAGCCACGGAGGTCGAAGAGGTCTCACCCAGAGACCCTCCCCTTCCCAGCGTGCCCAGATAGGGCTGATTCGCTCGAGATGCTTCGCAGAGAAGAGCCTCCTAATTATGGCCGCCGAGCTGACTCAACGACCTGCGGTGAGCTGGATCGTCCTGTCGTGCCACCGACGAAACCGAGATGCGATGGAAGAGACGTCAAACGAGTCGAAACCTGATCTCGAGGGAAGGCTGGCCTGATTGGATCCAATGAAGCGCGCATAGTCCAGACGAGACAAGAGTCGGTCATGGGATGATATGCGCACACAACCCAGGGCTGTCCTGTTGCCAGTGTTTCTGATCGCCGGACGCTTGTACATGGCAGTCGACCAGTATACTATTTTCATCTCATTTTGTGACATCCAAGGCCCAGGGGGGAGGGAGGGGGGTTGCGCGAGCAGGCGAGGTTCCACTCGAGGAAACAAGGCGAGTAATTGTACACAGCTAAGCGCGAGTGACGGACCAGGCCGTGTGTGAACCAAGCACTCGGCAATGCCATGCAGTGTCATGAGGACAGGCGCCGGAAACGACATGACAGCGAGACGATCGAGAACGACGTTATCAGGGCCCAGCTCTCAAATACGAAGGACAAGCGCTGCAGATGGTACACTGCAGGTGGAGACCAACGAGCAGACGACACGATAAGGTTGCGTTAGTGGAGTGCGGAGGAGATGGCTGGTCGGGCAGTCAAAAAAGCTTGGTGCGCCACACATCTCGCGGAGATTTTCGTTTCCTTTGACTCCGCGGGCTGTGTGGATCGGCCTGGCTGGGACGGACTTTGGCAACAGGTCGCGGCGTGGTGGACTCGATATCTGGATCTGGATCTGCACGACGCCTCCTAATCCACAACCACAACGCAACCCACCGACGAGTCCAAAGTACGGTGAAGGCTGACACAGCTGTGAGGTTACGGCTGCTCCGTACCCTCTAGCGAGTTTCAAGGGACCGCAGACCTTGCCCAGCCTGTCAGACTGTCTGATTGTTGAGAAGAAAGGATCCACAATGGCTGCTCATAGCGAAGGGCACCGAATTAAGCGACAAATTTTCTCGGTTAGCCCTGCGTCTCATGCAGGGTGCGTGAGAAACTATTGCCGAGCCGCATCCATGCGCAATAGAAGTTCTGCTAAGGTCGAATATTTTTGACTCTGTGCCAAAACCGATGGTTTACGGTGCCGACAAGCCTTACAATTTTAGAAAGTGTCCGTCGGAGCGCCCAGATCTGAACCGAGGTTTGGTTGGGTGCTTCGGCGGGAGTGTGAATCGGGTACAGAGTCCTGGGGAACGCAACGATCGAGTCGGCCAATGATTCCTGCCTCCGGGTTGCGAAGCGCTCGTGAACCCACGCCGGCCCGAGATAGGGACATAGGGCGCGTCTTTGAGAGCAGTCGGGGGCACAGGCAGCAATCAACTATCGATTCCGAGCCTGGGGAAGTTCAACGGTGGGGGAGGGGTGTGGGCATGAGCATTGGTTTGAGGGAGACAAGGGAAAGAAGAGACACTACCTAGGCACTGTCCGTATAAGGGGTTTTCATCTCGTCCAATACTGTGGTGGTTCAGTATCTGCAAGCCTCGAAACAAAGAGGCCACGTTTGGTGCGCGACTTCCGGGCTGCGCCAGCGACATCAACATTGACGCCACGAAGACGACGACGCCGACGACATCAACAACAACAGGCTGATAACGGGCTCATGTTTCAACGGGTTTTGACGTCAAACCAAACAGGCGACCACCCCGGTCACTATCGGTTTTAACAAGCCTTCTCTCATAGTAAGCGGCTCAATCTTATTGTCTGGAAGCCACTCCTAGCGCTGGATCCAAGCCTTGTTCGGGTTGGAGGCCGAGGATTACACGCCCGGCTAGGGTGGTCCCCGGAACTGGTCTGGCCCACGAGACAGGAACCCACGCTGCCACGCTGTTGTCCAATCAAGGGGCTGCGGCAGGTCATGTACGAGCGCGGCTCTGTAACCATCTGAAGCAGACGCCGATCGAAAACCCCTGGTCGGCCTCTCAACGTCAAACAAGGCAGAAGTTTTGAACTCTGGACACCTCTGCTGCGTTCGCACAGAAGCACAACGCGGTAGAGCCGCAATTCAGCCCTTTCGACTTGGACCCGATGCCCTCCCTGTCCCGGCCCATCTTGCTCTGTGATGTGGGGGAGAGTCTGAGTGCAGCTCATGGCTTGCAGCGAGGGGCTCCCGATGTTTGTTGAGTATCCCGTCAGCAAACATCAGCGAAGGCCTCAACCTGACTATGATGAGGCAGGCCCGTTTACCGGTCAGCCAACTGCCCGGAGTTTCCCCTGCCCAGTCATTCTGCCTGCCATACAACATCCATTGTTTGCTGTCGACACAGGCCAGGCCAGGCCTGCGAAAGGCCTCATGACTCGCCGTCTTCCGCCAGGCTTCTGTGGCCCGGAGGACCAGAGGACCAGAGGACCAGCTTCAATCACGACGGGGTACCGAAGTACCCCATCAGACTTGACAGTAAGATTGAGTTTGTGCCTCCCTCCCCGGCTTGCCAGGTCAGCCATGCTGCCGCGAATCCTTCTCACGACTACTGCGTACGTACGAGGTAGTCCAGTGTCAATCCTCCTGTGGATCTACGCCCCCTCTTTTTTTCTCTTCCCACATCTGCATGCTGCAACAATCGTGGAAACGGCCTCTCGGTCATGGTATCCCAAAACGAGATCATGTCAAACAGAACAGATTCGATCGATGTAACGCGGCATCCAGAAATTCGGACCCTTCCAAGGGCAAGTGTCCCAGATCCCGTTCTGTTTGCCGCCTCGCTTCCCCCTTCTTGCATGGCGGATGTTCGACCGTACCTCGTCCGTTCTTCCCCATGAGAACCCCCCCTCCCCTTTTCTTTTCTTGGGACGGAGTCGCCTCGAGGGAAACGCAGCACCGGGTATCGAGACGCAGATGTGGCTTGTGGCGTCCCCCAGGCCTCTCCGTCTACATATTGTATGTTTACTATTTTCTACGTCTCCAGAAGAATTGTCCCCTGTCTGCGGCTCTGCGGCTCCAATCAGCGAGAGCGACCCAGACATTGACGCCATACCCCACGTCTCAAGTCGCCCAGCACGGCGACGGGCGTCCTCCATCCTTGACTCAAAGGCGTCATGGGTGTCTTGGTGATCCGGGATGCTCATGTCTGGCTGAGACTTCAACCGTGCGGCTCTTACTCGATGTGTGGGGAGCCATGACAAGGTCAAGGCAGCACCAGGCCGGGACTGGGCTAGGTGGATACGGACAGTCAGGGCAGCATTATGCTCCTCGTCCCAGACTCTCACAGCCCTGCCACCGGTTTCCGAAGTCGAACCCAAGTCGCCGCGTACACGCACCCTTCCTGGGGCCCAGGGTTTCCAAGAATGGTCTGTAACAAGGCTAGAGCCTACCTGGTCTATCCGCACCCCTCCCACAACAGATTCGACGTGCGCGGGCGTTTGGATGCGGATACTAGTATCATGCGGTCCTGGTCCTGGCCGTGGTCCTGGTCACCCAGAAGAGGGCCGCGGTCGAGCAACTTATTATCACTGCCCATTCCCTCCCGGAGATCGTTTGGGTTTGTTTATTCTACCTCTTCTCTATCGTCACGGTTGATCCTGATATTATACACGATTCATCACGACGCTGTTGCGTGTGTGTGTATCCCCTTCTTTAATCGCTAGTCTTTCTGCAGCTAAACCCATACGCTCTTTTGTCTCGAAGGAGACCAACTGGATTGGCTGCCCTTCCATTCTTTAGGAAATACGCACACTTTTAGTCAACAGTGTAATCTGGTTTATTATACTCGCGTCTCGGACGACCTTCGATTCTTTTGCTTCCCCCGGGCTCATCAACCACGAGAGACTCAAACGACCACGAAACGGACACCCAATCAGACAGCATCACAACGTTGTCTCGAGAGAATTTGGGCCACCGAGGAAGACTTCTGTTCACTACTGAAGAAGACAACTCCCACCAGCGGTTTAGCAGCACCCTTTCGATTCGGAAAGCAGACAGGTCTGCACACTCTTGACGAGATATCACAACAATTATTTGCAACTACTTCGATTCTCGGAACATCACACCCAACGATATTATGTCGCCAACGATGGCTCTGACCATGGCACCGGCCATGTACACGCCCACGACCGACGTGATGGAGCGTCATGAATATGGCATCACGAAGCACCACCGCAAGTCCTCGTCGACTGGTGGAGGCAGGGCTTGGAGTGAAGACGAGGTATGTCATTTCACGTTCGTCATGGGAATGGAACTGGGTGACTGTCCTTTTTGGTCTCTGTCCATGGTGGATCAGAGTACACATTGCCCAAAGACGATTTATATACGTGCTGACGGATTTGCACCGTGCAGGAGGTCTATCTACTCCAGACCCGCCTACAGAAGATGCCATACAAGCACATCGCCGCTCACCTGAAGAAGACTGAGCTTGCTTGTCGCTTGCACTACCACCAACTCAGCCACGGAAGTAACCGCCGCAAGAGGACGACCTCGATGTCATCCAGCTCATCGTCCAACGGACACTCGCCCCTTATGCACGCCACCATCCCGAGCCCTATCCACGAGTCCCCTAGCCGCAGTGTGTCTCCTCCAGTATCTCTGGCGGGCTACGCCTCGAGCGGTGCCGTCCAGCTCCCCAGTATCATGAACCATGGTGTCGGATCACACAACTCCCCAAGGCTCCCCGCCATCCTGCCCAAGCCCGCGAACATGACGCTGGCCATCAGCGGCTCCCGGTACAACTCCCTGCAGGAGCACCCACAGCACAGCGCTCCCCTCCTGCCCTCGGCGAGTTTCTCCGCTGCGTCGTCGGCGACCGCGCCTCGCAGCGCCAGCGGCTTGGGGCCACTCCGTCTGGACTGCTCCGCGTCGAGCGGCCCGCAGCCCCCTGTCGACATGAGCCGGCTGCAAGCCGTCTACAGCCAGCACCGCTCCAACTTCTGGTCGACGGTGGCGGCCGAGTACGGCAACGGCGTGCACCCCTCGGTGCTCGAGCAGGCGTGGAGGACGGGCAACCCGGGCGCGGTGGTTGGTGGCAACGGCGGTAGCTACCCCGCTCCCACGCCTATCACGCCGATTGGCAGCCCTGATGAGCGAGACTGCTACAACAAGCAGAACAAGACGCGCATCTCGGCGATCCTGGGCATCGATGCTAACCCGCGGAGCCCAAAGGAGCGTGAGCTGGTGAGGAGGATAGAGGAGGAACGGGTGATGGTTGGTGTTGGTGCCTAGACAAGACACATCTAACCTGCCTCGAGGAGAGTGTTTCAGGCCCAACATTGGGCCTGGAGCCCCTCTGGTTGCTACAACAATCATGTTGCCCTCAGGCGTTAGAGCTCCGGGCACCCCCATCAACCATTTCCTCTGTTCTTTTTTTCCTTTGTCACACCCTCATCTCAACCTTTCGACGCGGCTAGAAATTAGTCGGACCGATCGGTACAAACATGAACCTACCTACGTCGACATGTGCCGCCCTCGGTCAATCATCATCCATTAATCAGCAGCCTTGGAATGACACAACATACAACACGACAACATGTGGCCCGATACTTCACTTCACTTTGATGCATGGATTATTGAGAGACTGGCGGCTTGATGATTGAAAAAAAAAAACACATGAGCCGGAATACCGACGGCGGTGAAGGTGGGAGGGCGAAATGTGCTTGACATGACACTGTATGCATACGTTGAACGAGATATCGGATCGGGATCGGGATCGGATGGCGGGTGTAACGTATTTTAAAGGGATCGCGAGGAGATACCACCGGCATTGATAGCTCATCAAAGAGGAACGTGCCGTGTTGGATCGGAATAGCTTTGCTTCGGGCAGCAAACGAAGGAGATGAATGTCATCAATTTTTCAAGTTCACACGAAAGCTGTCTGCCACTTGCACTTTGAAGTTATCCGGACAGTGCCATACTTGTCTTGTTAGGCATCCCACCCCACGACCGCTCGCTCACTGCACTTGGGCGGTGTTGTCAAATCCTTGACTGAGGCTTTGCATGCGTGGTGGCCATGTATTTTCTAGTTCACGGTAGTGCGGTGCCGGGCGGACTCGTGTCCAGAACGAATACTTGCAAAGTTGAGCCTAGATACTGCAGAGGTGAACGTGTTATCGCGATCTTGCTCGCAATGGAATTATAGCCGCACAGGATAGCTAATTGGGGAGATGTCGATACGTTGGAAGAAGTCGTCCCGTAGAAAGTTGTCCTATAAAAACGGTCGTCCTATAGCATGCGAGCCCTGTAACACATCTTGACGTCGAATTCCGGAGAAGCCTGGGGATGGCCTTTAATGGCAAGTGTTTGATCGGTGGGCAGTAGAGACATTTTTGCTTAGCCTGCAATTTCTGCCTCTTGAAGTATCCCCTTACTACGCATTGCAAATAGTTCCCCACAAGTACTACAGTTCTTCAGTCGATACTCAACCATCATTGACCCATAGCTCCTGACCGCCTCCTACGTCCTGACCGCACATTCTATTTGTCCCGAGGCCGCGAAGAATACCGCACCTGGGTACTCCCTCGGTTTTTCATGATCCGGGGCGAACGACAGTTCATGCCAGGTCCGCCGAAGTGCTGTCCAAGTCGCGGTACCTATGTGCCTAAACGGGCAATCCGGCATATCCGGGTCTCAAGTACTTCGTACCACCCACAGACAAACAAACCTGCCAGCGACACTTCCTCGCACCACGTCCTGCGTTGAAACACCCCTCCCCCGGATGCCTCTGTCACTTCACTGTACTGGGATACAAAGTCATAAATACTGCCTATCTAGGGTATACTTTTGGCGTCCAATGGCGCGTCTGCGGTCCTGGTATACAAGCAGAGTACACCCAGGCAGCCTCAAGCGACGTGAGGAGAAGGAGGTGGGGAAGACGAGGGGCAAACCCGCCTGGCAAGACACATCTTGGCGGACTAGTAGTTGCAGTAGTGGGTTCGTTCTACTGCATGCGGAGCACACATCATCACGTATTGCATTTTTCTCCACAGCGATCCAAGTCCCGACCGGAGAGAAGGATTTCCAACAACTGGGTGGTAATTGATCCGGACCATTGACAAATGCACGAGGGTGGATCATCTCCCAGACCCCCCACGCCTCTCTGATTTATTCCACGAAATCATCATTAGCAAACTTGATGTGCTGTAGAGCCCTATGACTCCTGGATAGCATATGATGCTACCACCAGCCATACGCGGTCAATAGTCGAGACCGCAGTGCCACAGCGTCGTGACTAAGTACCCGAAGTCGAAGAAAAGTGGCACGTCACATGCAGGTCTCCCCGCATGTTGGCGTACGGCCGGCCTGCTTGTCCCCGTCGTGTTCTTTTTGTCCTCCGGCTCGCAATTGCTAGGACCCAGGACCTGAGCGTTGCCATGAGTGGAGGACCGCTGTGGTGCTGCCGGGAGGCGGCTACTTGCTGTCATTAGAGACATGGACTAGATACCTCCCGAGTTCGGGGTCTCCCTCGGCGATTCAAGCCCTCCCTCGGGGTCGGCGCTGTACTTATACATACGTCGCCAGATCGCTCTTCTCCAAAGGAACGTCTAACTGGTATCTCTATGGTGTCTACTGGAGCGCTCGTGCAGTGACGTGAGCCTTTGTGATTGCGTTCCTATACTACAGTGTGACATGGTTTTTGCTCGAGCACATTTGTTACATCTCCCTCATACTCCTCGCCAACATCACTGTCTTTCCACTCCAGTCATTCACTGTCACGGAGCTTTCCAGGCTTCCCTCCATAGAGCTGCTGCAAATCCAGGTTCTCTTGAATCCCGAGACTGTGTAGTAACGAAAGAAGGCATCCTCGTCCCCCAAACCGCTGCTATTTGGGCCATCTTGAAAAGATGAGCTCGCCTGGAGGTACTAGAGCCGCGAACGGCGAGGGAGGCAGGAATGTGCCCAAGGAAGACGACTATATACAGTGGCCATGTCTCCCACCAGGAGGTCCACTGAATCGGTGGTCTCATGCCATCACCAGGGAACACGACTTTGTTGCCGCCAAGGTCAGTGTACTCCAGAGGAGACATGCCAGAGTCCTGTGGTCAGAGACACAAAACATGACGCCAACATCGCACTTAGGCTATGCTGTACGCCGCGGGCGTTCCAGACCAGAATATCATGCAGAACGCCCCGCAAGTGGGTATTGCGACGGTCTGGTGGGAAGGGAACCCGTGCAACACGCACCGTGAGCATCCCGAGTCGCGAGAGATGAGACGGGCTTCATGAGCGATGAATGAGGCTGTTATGGAGTGAACATGATGAAGCTGACGGACAGTAGTGATGGACCTAGGAAAGATAGTCAAGAGGTCCGTCGGGAGGCAGAACATGCTAGCTTGGCAGTTCAACACCATAGGCGTCAGCGATGGGATCACCATGGGCAGTGACGGTCAGTCCGATAACGGTCCCCCCTTAACCAGGCCCTTCGCTGTTCTCGTTGTCATCTTCCACAGTGCCGGCTGACAACAACCTTCGAAGGGATGCGTTACTCGCTCCAATCCCGCGAGATCATAGCCGACAGTATCGAGTCCGTGACGTGCGCTCAGCGACACGACGCCAACATCTCGATCCCAGGCTGCGACAAGAACATGCCGGGCGTGATCATGGCCGCGGCGCGACACAACCGGCCGTTCCTCATGATCTACGGCGGGACGATCCGCAAGGGCCAGAGCGCCCTGCTGGACTCGGAGGTCAACATCTCGACGTGCCTCGAGGCGCGCGGCGCCTACACCTACGGCCGGCTGGCCGCCAAGTGCCCCAAGGCGAACGGCGACGCCGCCACTCCCGCGGACGTGCTCGACGACCTGGAGCGGCACGCCTGCCCGTCCGTCGGGGCGTGCGGCGGCATGTACACGGCCAACACCATGGCGACGGCCATCGAGGCCATGGGGCTGAGCCTGCCCGGGAGCAGCTCGTACCCGGCGACGTCCCCCGAGAAGGCGCGGGAGTGTGAGCGCGCCGCCGAGGCGATCCGGGTGGTCATGGAGAAGGACATCCGGCCGCGCGACCTGCTGACGCGCGCGGCCTTCGAGAACGCCCTCGTCCTGACCATGGTCCTCGGCGGGAGCACCAACGGCGTGCTGCATTTCCTCGCCATGGCAAACAGCGCCGACGTGCCGCTCACGCTGGACGACATCGACAGGACGAGCAACCGGACGCCGTACCTCGCGGACTTGCAGCCGAGCGGGAAGCACATGATGGAAGATCTGTACCGCGTGGGCGGGACGCCCAGCGTGCTGAAGATGCTTATCGCCGCGGGTATGATCGATGGCAGTCTGATGACGGTCACGGGCAAGACGCTCGCCGAGAACTGTGCGTCGTGGCCCTCGCTCGACCCGGGTCAGAAGATCATCCGGCCTCTTGACGACCCGATCAAGACGACAGGCCACCTGCGTGTACTGCGCGGGAACCTGGCGCCGCAGGGTGCCGTGGCCAAGATCACGGGCAAGGAGGGGCTGTCGTTTACCGGCAAGGCGAGGGTGTTCGATAAGGAGCATGAGCTGGACTCGGCGTTGAAGAGCGGCGACATCAAGGCGACTGATGGCAATTTGGTGCTCATCGTGCGGTACGAGGGGCCGCGCGGTGGGCCCGGGATGCCGGAACAGTTGACGGCCAGCGCTGCGATCATGGGCGCAAGGTTGAAAAACGTCGCGCTCGTCACGGACGGGCGATATAGTGGCGCCAGTCATGGCTTCATCGTTGGCCACATCTGCCCTGAGGCGGCTGTGGGAGGACCTATCGCCGTGGTGAGAGACGGCGATGAGGTGCGGATCGATGCGACGGAGAACAGAATCGACTTGGTCAACGTGAGCATCGAGGAGCTGAGGGAGAGGAGGAGGGGATGGAAGCCGCCCTTGACGACGCCGCTCCGAGGTGTGCTGGCCAAGTACGCGAGACTCGTCGGTGATGCAAGCCATGGAGCGGTGACGGACCTGGCCGAGCCCATGGGGAGTACCGAGTGGTGATATCGAAGAGACAGTAGTGCTGCT
Organism: Dendrostoma leiphaemia; assembly: GCA_026120015.1. Lineage (NCBI taxonomy): Eukaryota > Fungi > Ascomycota > Sordariomycetes > Diaporthales > Erythrogloeaceae > Dendrostoma > Dendrostoma leiphaemia. The sequence continues at coordinate 9,907 of JALRMF010000458.1, read as the reverse complement.
GCATCTTTGTGTCGGTGGCTCGGGTCTGCTCGACGTAGAAAAGCAACATGCTGCTCAGCATCAGATTCTTGTCGTAGCAGAGGCTCTCTCCTGTCACCCAGATCTAATCGGTGGATGTCATCTGTACACAGGCAACATTGCGGTGACTCTGCGGCCAAGTCCACACACAAGAAGCTCGGCGTATCGAATAGGCTCACATTGCATTTCAAAAAACAAAGGGCGAAAAGAAAGAGGAGTTGTCAGATGCCGTCAACTCATTTCGATTAGATATGTGGTATCGTATAGTAAGAAGCACACGTTGCAGTGTCGTGCGCAAAAAGAAAGACCGCTCTCACGGTGGACGCAGCAGCTGCAAACGTGCTCGACAGGCGCCCGATCCTCTCTCTATCATCTTTCCTATGCAAAATGAAATACAGATGATTCTTGTGACTTCGTAAACGCCTGTTGTATTCATGCGGTAGTATGGGTGGTGACGGTGTCTGCCGGTGGTGGCGACCAGAAACACGCCCAGTGCGGAATGCCACCTCGAGACCCGGCCATGCACACAGGCTGAAAAGACATGCTGCTGCATCGCGGTTCTTTGCGACATGATGATGTACACGGCCAGAGACGAAAATCCGACACGAATCGTGATGCAGAGAGCCCCCGAGGCTGTTCCCCCGTGGCGCCTTTCGTCCAGCCATGCCATCAGTTTTCAAGCCCGAAAAACTCCTCGTCATTGGCCGTCCCGTCGTGATCTCCGGGTGAAGATGTAGATGGCCTTGTCTGTTTCGTAATCCTCATTATGGGCTAGCCCATCCACCCGCGACGTCGACCCATTCTGCAAGGCAGCTACCCTCCTTGCCCTCGACGTCGACGATATCAGTATCGCATCGGCACCGGCACCCTACACCGTTCTCCTTGGGCGGGTCCCAGTGCTCCCAGTAGTCGTCCTCCTCGAAGCGCTTCTTCTCGTCCACGGTCGTCTTCTCGAGATACGGCTCACGGGGAAGCTGTCTGCCCAAGGGTGCGTTCGCCGGACAGTGCTGGATCGTGGTGTGTCGGTATCCGAAATCACGGAAGTAGTGGATATCGCGAGGAGAGAGGAGAGCGCCGGCGGCAAGAGAATGAATGGGCGCATCACCCCACTGGCAGATGACAATTAGTACCCAAGATCGAACTTGGCAGGACACAGACACAAAAAAAGTAGGCTTACTCGTTCCATCCAGAACCCACCACTCCGGTCCATCATCTCGAAGAAGTCCTCGTATTCTTTGCTTCTGAAGAAGCTCAGACGAGCGATCTCGAAGTTGGACCAGAAGTGGCACATGTTGTAGCTCTCACCCTCCATCGCCTCGGGGTCGATCTCGGGAAGGCCGTTGCGGCCAGGCTCGGAGCGCAAGATCTCCTCCGGCAGAGGCGGTGCTTCCACGTCCTCCACGGGATCCTTCTTCTCGGGCTCGGGCTTGGCCTCGGTAAACATCTCCCACAGGCCCTTGGACGTCAGGTTGTTCAAGCGCTTGTAGGCCGATGCGTAGCGCCAGATGTTGGGAACTGTCTCGCGGAGCTCCTTGACAGCGATGGTAAAGCCGTAGGTCTTGTTGTTCTCGATCATAGCCAGGAAAGGGTCACTAGAAAAGCAGAAGCCTGTCAGCCGCAGGACGCCGTGTGGTCCCATCCTGAGGAGAATACTTACTAGGTAATGTCGCAGAAGTACTTGATCTCGGGCTCAAGGCGCCAATACCACTCGTACTTTGCGAGGAGGGGATGCTTGTAGAAAAAGCTGCAGTCTGTTAGTGACCGATAGCTCAGCCGCGGTTCCTCTTCCTCGCCCGCGCCAGGGGCAGCTGGATAGACTCACCCGGAGTAGAATCTGCACATGGCGTGGTAGCTCTCCAGGCCACCGTACATGACAGCGGCGTCGCCCTGCTTCGCGATACCCTCCTTGGCGACTTTGGGATCGATCCACTCGGGGAAGCCCCACATGTCAGGACCGACCTTGCCAAACTCGACGGATGAAGACGTGTAGTTCTTGATGACGTCCTTGAAGGTCTGGTTGAAGTCGCCATCGTTCAGGAAGACGTAAGGGTAGTGGTACCATCTGTTGAAGTGACGCTCAATGGACTTGACGGACTGGATGACGCCGTCCAGCTCCTTGTTCCGGGCCAGCACTACAAAGGCCCCGTTGGCCTTGGGCTTGGAGGTGTCAGGCTCGAGACAGCCTTCGACAAAGGTCTTATCGTACTTTTCGCTGATTTTTCTGCAGACGGGCCCCAGTCAGCTTTCGCATCCAAGGTCAAAGAGGTGACTCTGTGGTTTGGGAGGGTATCGGGGAAGCAGCTTGGGACAGTGCCTCACCTTATGGCCGGGGGAGCACCGGCTGGCATGAGTATCCTCCCGGGGGAATTTGGATGCCTCACGAAGAGAACGAGAATTAGGATGACGACGATGAGGGGAAATAGTATGACGACGCCGAGTGGTATGGAGATGGTGGAGTTCCCTCTGAGCCGCAATGGCCTGCGAAAGAAGGCCAGTCGGGACCAGATACGTCCTGCCTTGGTTCTTGGCTTGTGAATCTTCTCGTCGGCGGTAGGGAGCTGAGACGGCCCCGACAGGGCCTTACCCGCCCGACGAATCAGATCCATGTCGAGCAGCGCAGAAGTATGGATGTCCAGCGCCGGTGGTGGTGGTTCGAGAGGTCGAACGCGCCGGCGGGAAGATGCGGCGGCGGGATGAGGGGGACAAGAGATCTATGGTCGTGGTGGTGAGGTGAAGAGTCCCTGTAGCTGCTGGCGACGTGGAGGGTGGGAGAGACACGAAACAAGACGCAGGCGACCCCGGCTCGCGGCCCCTGAATGTTTCCTTGCCAGAGCCGAGTCGGTGCGCGTTGATGGTGAGGGCTTCAGGCCGGTCGGGCGTGCCGGGAGCAGTTGAGCGAGCGGCAGGAGATAGGGAGGGAGGGCGAAGAGACAAAGGTCTCCACCACGGTCGGCGACGTGCTTGGATGGTGTCGGTCGATGATTGGTGTCAGATCCAAAATTGGGCGCAGGCGGCAGGGCGCGACCCAGGCGAGGACTGTTGTTGTTGTTGTTGTTGTTGTTGTTGTTGTTGTTGCGAGCGAACGCAATATGCAAGAAGCAGAGCAAAAAAAAGCCAGAGCCAAAGTCCCTGGGTGCCGGCAGACAGACACGGTTGACCTTTTTTGACGTCTTGGCCTCTGGGGAAAAGCAGCCAGCCAGTCTAGGCAGTTCAACGAGTTGCGCTGGAGAGGGAAAAAACGAGAGCTGGCAGAACTGGCTGTAGTGTCGCAAAGGGTTTTCGTGTTGTTCGCTGCTGCTGCTAGCCAACGGGTTATGGTCGGTGGCAACAACGCTTGCGACGCTGGCCACATGCAAAATGCAAGTGCACGTCGAGAGGACACGGTCGATGTCACAGTCGAAGTCGATGTCCACGGGTTGTGATAATGCTGTGGACAGCAACACCAACGGAACACATTGATGTTGGACTGACTACCTCTCAGCAGGACAAAGGACGGGGGATGTGCGTCGTGTCGGAGGAGGAGGAGGACGAGGACGAGGAGGTGCAGGAGGAGAGCACAGAGAGGAGTACCGGTAGAGAGAACTCGTTGTTGCGTCGTGTCGTATCGGGTGGCTTGTCGAGCAGGAAAAGTCCACTTGCCAGTCGTGTCGAGATAGGAGAGAACGGGCCAGGAGGGAGGTCTAGGCCTGGGTCCTGTCAGCTCCAGTGATGCGGTCCAGGTTGTCGGTTCTCTGCCAGTGCTCAGAGGCACCGTCCGGGTCAGTGTGCAGTGGCAGAGCTTTGGCCCAGGCCTGCCGTAGAAGCGCCTGTGGCACGTCGAGGTGCGATTCCCATTAGGCGGGAGTGCAGGGGACGATGGCTCGGTCAGGGTTCGCAGAGGGACCAGATCCTAGCACTTTCAGCAATCTGATGGGCTGTGGTTGGCCGTCTTCCCCCGCCCATCTCCCCTATCCAATGGTTCCTTGATGACCGACCGTTGTTTTCTCGACGAATTATTACCATATACTCCCCTGCCTCCCCTTTCCCTGCGGCGTCGTCTATGCAGCTTCTACCGGTACGCTAATTCAGGACCCCCGTTTTCTTCACCCTACTCACCCTGTGTTCCGCCCCGTGCCGCCCCCTTCAAGCTATCATCCCAATACAAAGGAAGACCGGCGTGGGGTGCGAGAACTGCAGATGTCCAAAAACAACTTTGTAAAAAGAAGGGCCTAGGATGATCAGGATAGGACCTCTTTGTATGTATATTGGTCAGTTCAGCCTTTGCCTCTTGACACTGACATACACGAAGTACGGATCCGTACACGGGATAATTCTCTGCAGCCTGTGTGGTCCGGGCAGTCTGTTGAGAAATTGAGATGAAAAGATTGATGAGATTGAGATTGCGTGCGCGGCAGCCGTTGGGTTGTGTTGCATTGGTGCTAACCGTACACGACCACCACCCGAGCCGCCACGACCAGTCAGCGCTGCCAGGTCGCCAGGAGCTTCTCGTATTCATCCCATCTGTTCATAATAAACAATGCGCCTCACGTCAATTGGATGATGATCGAGTCGCCTCCGCCGCCCTGCCGCCTGACTATACATTGTAGTAGTACGAAACACCACGCGTGTACTTCGTACCGTCTGGCAATATGCATTGTCACGTCACTCTCATGTTTTCTTTGTTCGCCGCCGGGCCGTCCGCGGCACCGGCACACTCTGTGCCCCGTGCTTTGGATCGGCCCTGGATCCGAATGCTCTATGCTCCTCTCGCAACACGTCCCCATCTCGCCGGGGTCATGTGTACGTACGTAGTCATATGCGTGTGTGTCCTATAGTCTCTCACTATTGCCCACATCATACGCGTACAACTATACAGCCGAGACTAAAGAAGCCCACTTGATACTCAAATCTCTCGAGGCCAGATGGCCCATCCGGTGTCTGGTGTGGAACTCTGGTTGGACCTCGGAACCTTGAAGTGAACCAACAGCCAGGGCGCCCAACCGCTCTAGTGTCGAGCGCCAGAGCAAGAACACGACCACACTTTAGTATGTACTGTGGGTTCTGATTTGTGCATTGCAATGACTGTTGTATGGAACACTTTTTTTTGGATGAGTAGCGACCGCAAAGTACCGTGCTTGGTACCGAGGTTTCTGAATCTGCTTGAACAGCACCAAGCCTCATGTCGTTGGTTCTCGTCCAAGGCCTCTCATCCTCTCCCTGCTGAATGATACCCGCGGCCATCCCATGCAGTACAAGGCAGTTCCGTTAGGCAGATACATAATAGATGGCTATTAATATCTCGAGCCCATCCTGACGACTGACAGGAACTAGTGTCGCATTTCGCAGGACAGAAATGTCGGAAGGGACAACACCATAGAGAGACGGATCCAAGATCAAGGCGGCCCGTCAGCAGACTGATTCGCCTGGTTCTTCATCTCTTCTTCTTTCCAACACTGCATCCTAAAAGGCCACCGCCCGGGTCCAGGGTCAGCACTGCGGATCCCTCACCGAAGAGGGTGCCAAAATTAGAAGCAACCCACGTCGCCCATGCTGCCATGCTCCCCTTCATTGATCGCATCGTGCTCTGCCCAATCCCCGTGGTCCCTGGACGTTGGGACTTGCGTGAGATTGCGGAGCAGCCGACCACTCTGCGCCCCTCTCCCAGACCCAGAGGCGCATCGTTGCACAGTACGCTTCCCAGGTGACACTCCAGGTGACACTCCAAGCGGGACTAAATTCTGACCGGTACGAAAGAGTATTGTGAAACCCAACTTTGCGTTGACCGCCTGCTCCCTTTTGGGTGTCCCTGCTCTCTCCCGATGCAACCGTGGGTTTCTGCCCTGCACACAGTCGAAACACAAGCCTCCTGCAGCCGGACGCACGGCGCACGCACGGCGCACGCACGGCAGACCTGAGGTAAAGTGAAGCCGTGTTTCACATCTTTCGCTCCCTCCCGCGTTCCTGCGCCCGCGCACCCGCCACCCCTGTCTTCCCACGGCGGCCCACCCTGCCCGCCCTGCCATCGAGAGCGTGCCCTTCCTGGGCCCTCTGCCTCCTTCTGGTAACAAGCTTTGCTCCTTTGTGTCGGGTCTGCCATCGCACGGTCGTGGGACTGCCCCATAATACAGACAATGGCTCTAAAATCGGGGCTTACTATCTTGACATGGTGATGGGGGTTGGACCCGAGTACATATGATCCTCTCTCTGCCCTTCCTTCGTTCTCGGGTGTCACTCCCTGGGAGCACTCAAATTTCCTTTCTAGAAACGATTTCGCTGGACGTTCCCGAGATTACCACTCCCGAGATTGTATCAAAACACCCGTTCCGAATCATAACAAGACATCTGTACATCTGTATCCTTTCTTTCTTCCCACCATAAGTCTGTCTACCTGCCAGACACAGACACACCTACGCACGCACGCACGCACGCACGCACGCAACACACACACTCCCACATACATACGTACATACAAACATACACAGCCATGGAGTGTTTATCGCCCACACACGTCCCCATGATCGTCCACTCCGGACCTGGCCAGGACTGGACCAAGCAACACATGCTCGGCGAACAGCTCCGCCTGCACCAGCCAAAGCAGAAGACCCTCCCGCGGCTCTTCACGGGAGGCCCCGCCGTCGACATGAGGACGTGGTCACATCGACAGAGCACAGCCCGCCGCGCCATGCTGCACATCCCGGGCTCGCAGCCGCGGCCACGCGTCGAGAAGCCCGCCCTGAAGAGTGCGATGAAGGACTCCAAATCGAACAAGGAGTGGGAAGACCTGTTGAACAAGTCCATCGGCGACCTGCAGGGACTCTATGCCAAGATCGAGGCACCTGCACCACCGGCGCGGAGTCAGCCCCTAGGGCACAGGCTCCCGCAGTCGGATCTGGCCGGCCTGGACCGCACAGAGATGGTCTCCCGGGCCCTGCAGGCTGCTGTCGGCGGTGCACCACAACCCCCGGACGGGTATAACGGAGATTCGAGCGGCACGGAGGATTCGTACATCTCGGAAGGCACGCCGTCGACACCCGACACGGTTGGCACGAGCGGAGACGCGGCTATCGACCCGAGGTTATTTGAGTGAGCGCCTCGACTTGCGCAATGATTCAAAAACTACCCAACAAGCCAACACCCTCGGTGACTGGCTCACGATTTCTACCGCCGACGACGCCTTGGTGGAGACGTGACAGGTCCGCTCCCACAGCCCGACGTGGAAGTGTTCTTGCGACAGTCCACGAGCGCCACCACTCCAAGAGCCCTCCCCGTGGAGGAGCATAGGCTGAAACTGGAAAACTCATCACCCCCAGCCGAGTCGCTGCATCGGGCAGCATGATTCAGAGGTGAAAGCAGTTGATGTTTTGGGTGGCCAGAGAGCAACGATTGGGTACCAAATGGCCAAGAGCGAGGAGGCACACGGGTGGCCGAGCGTCGCAAGGTGGATCGGAAACAAATTTCGAGCTTGAGAAGATAGATGATACCCTCCCTCAGGGGAACCAAAACCGTCAAATAGACCCGCAAGAAGCCATGCAAGTTTTCTAACTAACCGAGTGTTCCAAATTGTACCCCGTTGAATTGTTTTGCTTGTGCTGCTTGCGCGATCTTGGGGCTGCTTCGTGCCTCGAGGGTCTTGCTCGTGGGTCTCTCGGTGGCGTGGGAGACGTGCGGGCCACATGACTGTGGATGCCGTTGCAGAGTGTAAAGGTTTTGAAAGTCCAAGCGGTTTCCTATGACGGCCTCAGTCTCCATCGTCGTCGCCGAAGCTCAGCTTGATCTTCTTGGCCCTCTTCTTGCTCTTGGCTGGGTCTTTGCTCTTGTCGGCCGCCTTCTTCGCCAACGCGCCAGAGTCACCCTTGGCGGCGGCTGTTCTAGCCTGCAATGGGTTCTCACCCTCGGCGTCGTCGTCGCCGTCGGGGCTATCAGCGCCGACGACCTTGCCCGCCTTGCGCTTCTTAGACGCGCCTATGGCAGCAGCGACCTTGCCCAGCTCCTTCGCCGCGGTACCAACTTCCTTGTCCTTCTTGTTCTCGTCCCCACCGGCCTCGGTGTTGTCCCCTTCCTCCTTCTCCCCGCCGTCGTTCTTCTTTCCCGCGGTGATCGTCCCATCCGCACCGACCTTGAAGTTTGCCACGACGTTCCCGTCGTCATCCACGATGAGGGGCGCATCCTCGGCCTCCTCGCTCGTGGACCGCGGCTTGGCAGCCCGGCGGCGCGAGGCGAGGATGGGGTCGGGCGCGCCGGCGTCGGCGGCGTGTTGGCCTTTGAGGCGGCGCAGGAAGGGCGGTAACGAATCGTCATAGTGCAAGGTTTTCCCTGTGATTTTTTGCGACATGGCCACGATATCCCAAGCAGGCAGATTGCAGGGAGGGAAAATGTTTGCCTGGGCCAGACTTTTGCGAAGGTGTGGCTGCTCTGGCGGTTTGTTCTAGGAGCTGCCAGTGTCAGAAGTTCATCTGGTTCTGCAGGTACACCTGTAGTGGCCCCCAGCGTGCCGGGCCGGGCCTGGAATCCCGCCTGTCGCGTTTTATGGTGCGCGACAGTGGTCTTACATGAAGAAAAGAAAAAAACCACCCTGGTTTTCACTATAACCACCCCACCGCCGTGAGCATTTGCACAAAGGAGGTAACATATGTAAATGCATAGACACAAACTGTAAATAGTGTATACCTATAGGCGGACCCCAGGACAATCCCCCAGAAGGTCTCCCAGACAGTCCCCCAGACGGTCTGCCAAACAGTTGACCAACAAAGCTGTTGAAATAATACAAGCTGAGGAAAAAGAACGACGGCAATATTTAGCCTAGTTAACTGTCTGGTTGGCTATCTAACTAATAGTTTAGTTGACTGTCTAAGGGTCTGGCTATAAGTATATGTCTACGATAGTTAGCCCTTTGTTTCACTTTAAACCTTACGATAGATAGGGTTAGTAAAGCAGTCAAAAAGATAGTTGATTAGAAGAAAAGAAATAAATCTATCTAGCGTATAACGCGGTCTTTGTAAGCCGGCATTTACTAACGTAAATGCCCGCTAGTTTTAATATAAAAATTAGTTTTTTATAGGCTTAGCCCTTTAAACCGCCATAAACTAAATTAAACTAAATATACAACTACCTTCTTTTTTAAATATAACCGTTCTAGTCGTTATTTACCTATTTATAATATATTTTATTTAGCTTATTTTAAGCCTTTATTTTTATTATTTATATGCCTTATTATTTATATGCTTTGTTATTTACTACTACTTAGCTATTTTTTTTTAAAAAGGCGTTTTATTTTTGTTTATTACTATTAATTATTGCTAGCGGCACTAAGGGTAATAAGGCTACTATAATTATAAAAGTAGCAAAACTACCTAATAGTTATTTATTACTTTAGGCTTAATAACCTAAGCTTAGTTTAGCGTTAGCAGCTAGCTTTGCATAGTTTTATTTTAGCATAGTTTTGCTAGCATATTAAAAACTTTAAACAAAGTAGCTATTTATATTATAAGCTAGAAAAAGGTTAGTGTTATTATATTTAAAAAATAAAGTTATTTCGCTAAGGCTTTAAAGGGTATATATATTACTAGCGTAATAATTAACAATAGCTTATAAGCTATTATAATATAACTTATACTTATAGCTATATTAGCATATATGCAAAACCTAATTGCTAAAAGTATATATGTATATTAAGGCTTTTTTCTCTTAAAAAAAGGCGTATACTTAGTTTCTTAAGGCTATTAGTTTATTTGCTCTTTAATAAGCTAAAGGTGCCTTGTGTTAATAAACTAATTTTTTATTAAAAGCAATCTTTTTATTATTAATAGAGTTATAAGTATAAGCTGTAAAATTAAATATTAAAAAGGCATTTTTTAACTTTATAAAAGTTATACTAAGTAAAAAAAAATAAGAAAAGTAACTAGATTACTTA